>WBNM01015647.1:14938-48023 GCA_013399055.1 Ramphastos sulfuratus | reverse complement strand
AGTTCTAGTCTGGGTGATTTTTAATAGTGGGGGGGTGAGGGAAACTCCTAAACCATCACACTTGATGTTCTCCAAACTTTTATCTTTGTTTGACATTTTGTAAAAGAAAAAGATAAAGAATTGCAAATGCTCTGTTTAGGCACAGTAATCATATGAAGCTAGAGGGAAAAAAAAAACCACAAACCACCACAACAACCAAAAAACTGAAAAAGATACAAAATGTTTAGTTGTAATTTAGGGTTTCCTGATGGCCTCACCCTAAGATAACTTTTCTATAGGGACTAATTCATCATTATATCCTATTTTGCTAGTTTCTTCCTTTTTTTTGTTTTGTTTTGTTTTTAATTTATTGCTGGATTCCAGAGAATATTTTAAAAACCTTATCTCCCTGTGAACGATGCAAATTGATTTGCAGCATGAAATTGTGTAGGTGAATATACAAGACCTATCACAATTGGAATTGAAGTTACAGTCTTGTAGTGCCTTGTACAAAGTTATGGAGGTAAGCCCACACAGAAATTATTACAAACCCCTGTACTCCTCCTCTACTTTTTCTCCTTCTTAACATATAAGCACATTTGTGCACACAGATGTACAAACACATACATACAGAGGAGTCTATCCAGGAAAGAGAATTCTTTGTGAGTGACAGGAGAGTCTTCCTTTGAAATAGAATCATAGAATCAACCAGGTTGGAAGAGACCTTCAAGATCATCCAGTCCAACCTATCGCCCAGCCCTAGGCACTCAACTAGACCATGGCACTAAGTGCCTCATCCAGTCTTTTCTTGAACACCTCCAGGGATGATGACTCCACCACCTCCCTGGGCAGCCCATTCTAATGCCAATCACTCTCTCTGTGAAGAACTTCCTCCTAATATCCAACCTATACCTCCCCTGGTACAACTTGAGACTGTGTGCCCTTGTTCTGTTGCTGGTTGCCTGGGAGAAGAGATGAACCCCCACATGGCTACAACCTCCTTTCAGGTAGTTGTAGATGCAGATTCTAGTTACAGGTTTGCTGCAAAATTTAGTGATTCTGAGCTGTATTGTATCTTTAGAATTTCTACTTTTCATTTTATATAGTAGTGAGGCAGGGAGAATTAGGCAGTAGTGTGAAGATAAACACATTTTGTTGTGTGGGTCAGACTTTGCTTTTGGGGCTGTACTCTTTTTTGGTCTCTTAGACACAGCTCCCAGTTTTCTGCTTCATTCCCAAACTTCTGTTTTCACAGAATTGCTAACGGGAAGAGCAGATTATTAAGACTGTGTTGTGTATAAACAAAGTAACAGAAGTAATGCAGGTTATTTTTTAGCAAACAGCTTAATAGATTTTTTCTGTTGCCCCTCCCATTTGGAAAATGCTCTGTGTTAACATCTCAAAGCAAATTTCTCATAGTCTTGTCATTCCTTGATACTCTTCTTTACTGCGACGCCTGTGGAGTCATCCTGATGGTTTGCTGAGGCTGCTGCCTGTCATACTGATGAATGTTTTCTCCCTTTTTCCTCTGTTCTGCCCATTTGTTTCCATCTCTCAATTGTCTTAGAGATAGTGAAGTAATATCATTGTGTTCCATGTCTGAACAATGCCAAGCAAAATAAGGTCCATCTAGCAAGAGGTGATCAGTCATACGAATCATATTGTGACCTCTTACAACACCAGCTAGAAAAAACAGAGAATTCAACTTCTGAAATTCATCTGGTAAAATTTCCTGTTAAAGAAAAAAGATAAGGGAGGTAGAAAAATCCTCACTAGTTGTTTAAATCCTGTTCTTGCCTCCCTAGAGCATTAGGGAAGATTTTTTTTTTTTACTGAACTACATTTTTCCATTAACAATAGAACTTTATACTTGTGCCATCATTTCTTGCATGAGTAGCTGCAGCGCGTTGGAGATTTACATTAACAACATTAATTGCTGCTTAATTTTCATAGAATCATAGAATGGTTTGAGTTGGAAGTGACCTCCAAAGGTTATCTGGCCCAGCCTCCTCTGTAGTAAGCAGAGGCATCCTCAACCAGATCAGGTTGCCCAGAGTGTTGTAGAACCTCACCTTGAATATCTCCAGGGATGAGGCCTCAATTACGTCCCTGGGTAACCTGTTTCAGTGTTCCACTACCCTCACGGTAAAGAACTTGTTCCTTTGGTTTTAAAGGAATATGACATACAAGGTAGCTACTGCTTATTCTAACCTCTCATGCTGTAGCCGTTTTGATGAATTTAGCTTCAGCACAGCAGATGTAAAGCTTTTTGGAGAATGTTTTCCATGGATTGCTGGGGCAGTATGCCACTCCCTGCCTTCTAACCTCTGTGACTCAGAGGGCATATATATTTTTTTTTTCCCCTGTTAATTTCATTTTGTAAGCTACTTATTCTCATTTACATTGCATGCTTCAGACTCAAGTCCACGACTCTTAAAAGGAAATCTGGGAGTCTTTAAAGTATGGATTTCAAAGACGTACCTCTGATAGCTAAGTTTCAGCTCCTGAATGGAATTTGCTTTCCTTATCAAACTATTCTGGAACCTTGAGACCAGTGTATCATCTTGGGACAAACAATCCCAGCAGGAGATTTTTTATGTTAGCACTTTGAAAACATTTATATAATTTGGATGAGACAAAAGAGCACCTTTCTAAAAATATCTTTAGGAGAGAAGGTGCTTGTTTTCAGATCTCAGACATTTCATTAAAACCCATTTATGCCCTTGTAACTATATAAACAAATAATTTATAATAATGATCCTCTCAAAGACTTATTATATAAGAAACTAATTTTTTATTACAACTACAGATGTTCATGTTCCTCAAAATCCAAAGCTTTAATTATTTCTTCAACTTTATATATAATACTGCAGTCAAAGATGGAGAAAATTAGTCTCATCTGTGTATAAAAATACTTATTCTCCTACTATCTAAGTTTGCCTATTCTTTACAGATTGAAATGGACTGAAAACTGGCTGAATGGCCAGGTGTAGAGGCTGATGATCAGTGCCACAAGGTTCACCTGGAGCCCACTAACTAGCAGTGTATCCCAGGGGTCAGGACTATGTCTGGTCCTGCTGAAGCCCCTCATTAATCATCTGTGTGGGGCAGAGTGTACCCTCAGTAAGTTTGCTTACTGGGTGACAAATGGGTGACATACCAAAAGATCTTGCTGCTGTCCAAAGGGATTTCAACAGGCTGGAGAAAGGAGTCCACAGAAACTTAATAAAATTCAAAAAGGATAATTGTAAACTCTTGCACCTGGGTAGGAACGACCATCTGGAAAGCAACCTATCAGAAGAAGTGAAGAAGGTAAATGGGGTTTGGGGCTGCATTAGGAGAAGCATTTCCAGCAGGTGGAGGGAGGTGGTCCTTCCCCTTTGCTCGGCACTGGTGAGGCCATCCCTGGAGTGCCATGTTCAGTTCTGGGCTCCCCAGTGCAAGAGATACATGGATGTACTGGAAAATGTCAAGTAAAGGCTATGAAGATGATGAATGGAGTGGAGCATCTCTCCTGTGAGACAAGAATGAGAGAGATGGGACTATTCAGCATGAAGAAAAGAAGGCAGAGAGGTGGATTTCATCAATTAATGTGTGCAAATATCTGAAGGGAAGGCACGAAAGGAGTCAGGATTTTCCCTGAGAGAACGGGCACAAGCTGAGGTGCAGGAGGGAGGTCTCTCTGACTGCCAGGAAATGTTTTCTCACTGTGAGGATGGCTGAGCACTGGCATAGACTGCTCAGACAGGTCATAAAGTCTTCGTACTTGTAACTCTTCAAAAGCTGTCTGAACATGGTGTAGTGGGTACAGCCACCCTGACAGAAGCACAATGGCCTTACAGACACCTGACAAAGGGCTGAGGCTCACGAGAGGCTGGTAACAATCAGTTTGGGGCCCAGGCCCTCACCCTCTTCTGGTGTGCAGCTCATTAGAAAGTGCCACAGTGCACCCTCGACTTGCATTATAAATGGAATCCTGCTACAGAGACATTTTGAACTGGTGTCCAGGCAGCAAGCGGCCTGGCAGTCAGATCCTCTTTCCCTAGACCAGGACACCGTCTGAGGACACTTCCATGGACTGAGTGAATCCTCACTGCCTTTTTGGTGAGTTTATATTTTGAGTACTCTCAAGTTTGCCCTTTGTGAGGCAGTGGATACACATTTTGGTTCATCTTCCTAGAAACAATGTTCCTTGAACCTTAAGGTTACAGAGTATTTGGTTGACTGCTGTTGTATTCCTGACTGACATCTGAATTTGGAACTCCACTGTGTGGTGAGGAGTGCTGAGTATTTTGGCTACTGTAAATCCACATGTTTTGGTGGCCATGGCTGTCTGTTTTGTGGATGCCTCTGTGACACCTCCTGGTGGTTTGGGGGGTTCCAGGTTATCCCAGCTTTCCTAAAAAAGCTACAGGTCCATTCCAGGGGACGAACTAGGTGCCCCTGGGTATCATAACTGTGTTATTCAATCCCATAATCCTGCAAACACTGTAAAAGTGGGCAACGAGGTCAGTTTGCTCTCTTTCCTCCCTGCCTCTGCAGACCTCCAGAGGGATCTTTATCCCATAACCAGGTAACGATGTACTGGTAACTATGTAGGAGGACCCAGCCGCAGGCCACGACCTTCAAGGCCGTGGGTCACCACAGGGAATTTGGGCCTGTTTGGGGCCAATTGGGATGGGAGAAAGTGAGCACTGGGGTTTTGATGTGTGGTGGTTTTGGTTTGCTTGGGAGGAAGGTTTTGGGGGAATCCTCATGTATCCTGTATCTGTATTAGGTGGTAAGGATTCATGTAGGCTGTATATTTTCCTGCACATTTTAAAATACAAGCTCTCTGTATTTTCATTTCCAATTCAGTGAGAGCCTTATTATTTTACCATCCTTTTTCCTTAGAAAAAGAGTAGAGTAAGATAATCTCAGTCTGTTGTTCTACAACATGTGTGTTCTTGGGCAGCTGGCTCCATGTAGCCCTCTTTGAGCAGGTGACTTGGGCCAGATGACCTCCAGAAACCTTTTCTAGCTTCACTCATCCTGTGATTTAGTTCATATGTAGAAATGCACATAAACACCTATGTAAACATACATAACATATACAGATAGTTGGACTCATCTTGGCCTTAGAGGTCTTTTCCAATCCCAATGATCCTATGATTCTATGCAGATGTGTCTGCTGTTAGTGCCTGCTGAATAAGTGTTGACAAGATTGCAATGTTGGATTTCTGTCTGGTGAAATATTCAAATGCTCGTATTCCATCTCTTTTAAAATACCCAAATTTTGCCTTTTTTTCAAAAGTAAAACAACTTTACTCTAAGGGTCACAGAGCACTGGAACAGGCTCCCCAGAGAGATTATGGAGTCTCCTTCTCTGAAGACTTTCAAGACTCATCTAGATGAACTCTTGTGTGACCAGCACTAGATTATGGCCCTGTTCTTGCAGGGGTGTTGGACTCGGTAACCCTCAGAGGTCTCTTCTAACCCCTAACATCCTGTGACCCCGTGAAATATGGGTGAAAGCTTGGGTTGATTCTTATCACCTTGCAAAGAAATTCTTAAGTCTTCTATTTTATTTCCCTTCTCCCCATTTTAACAACCTTAAAAATGTTTGAAGAAGGTGGTTAAATATAGAATTAACAGGAGTCACTCAATGGATCTTCCAGACACAAGGGAGAAACAGGAGTAATTGCCTGGGTCAGTGGACAGATCGGTCTGCACACTTGCGGCAAGTTCCTTTTTTGTGGTGTTTTAAACTGTTATCTTTATCTGATGCATCCTGTCAAGTATTTTACTTGTTAAATTGATGCTGATAATAAATTTGCTATATTGATCTTTACAGTGTAGGAAATTCAAGTAATTTCCTTTCCTAAATGCTTGCATTAATGACTGAAAAGTCATTCTGCTGGCCTTGATGAGAGGTATAAAGGAGTGTTTACACTGCAAGTAAATGAAGTTCTTATCCTTGTGCCAAAGAACTCTAAAGCCTCATGGTGTGGTGGCTACATCTAACACCACCTACAGTGGGTTGACAAGAATATTCTTTGTCTAACCTTTTGCCCCAGGTGTGCTTCTGTTCTCCTTAAAGCATGTGTGGCTTATGGGAAGCACCAGGGTGGTGATAGGACTAGGGGAAATGGAGCAAAACTAGGAGTGGATAGATTGAGATTAGATGTTGGGAAGAAGTTCTTCACCATGAGGTTGGTGAGACACTGGAATAGGTGGCCCAGGGAGGTGGTAGAAGCCCCATCCCTGGAGGTTTTCTAAGGCCATACTGGATAGGGCTCTGAGCAACCTGATTTAGTGAGAGGTGTCCCTGCCCATGGCAGGGGGGTTGAAACTAGATGGTCCTTGGGGTCCCTTCCTACCCTGACAATTCTATGATTCTATAAGGTACTTTCCCCTGAGGCTGGATGTGTAAAGCAGCTTGGGCAACCTACACTGCAAGCACCAGCAAGAAATACTCAAAAGCTGAGTCAGGGACTGAGGAGTGCCAGGCTGCAGTGGGCAGTGCAGATTTAATTTAGATCTAACATGCAGTAAAAACAGAGCAGGCATACATATCTGTGTCTGTGCTTGCAGGGCTCTGATTGTTCTTCTAGATGAGACCTCGTGCACACGCTTATCTCCCCAACAGTCCTATGAAGTGGTATTATCCTCATGCGAAAAAATTCCTGCAAGATTACCTAAGTGGAAGACCCAGAAATTAAATTCATGTCTTCTAAGTCACAGTTCAGTGCTTTAACCTTCAATTTCAGAGTATTGCTGTTTCCTATACAAATTAAGTTCTTAATTTCTTTCCGCACTAAGAGTTGTGTTGTAACAGAGAGATTATTTCATGGACTTCAGTCTGTTCATTATCGTACAGTCTCTGTAACAGCTTTAATGCAGTTTATGTGGAAGATGTACTCATAGGAAAATGTCAAATGTGGTTTAGCTCTCTGTACTGCAGTGTAATAAGGAGCAAAAGGTAGCTCTCTGTGAATAATCAGTGGGAACTCTGTGGATCACGCTTTGATAAGCTCTGTGAAGGCTTGCCGCGGCAACAGTATGAATACACAGCTCCTGGCTACAACCTTTTCAACCTCATTTGTAACTTTTTTTTCTACTGAACACAGTAATAATAAGAGAAGTAAATGGTTCCCTTGACTCCACATTTGCTTCTTCCCCCCATCCACTTATTACCTGGTAAATGTTCCTTCCTATTCCTCTCTGTAAGTTTTTGGTTATCATAGTGTTAAGAAGTCTTTTTATTTCTCATTAGCTTTGCCTGCAAATTTGGCCACAAATGATTACTCCTGTGGGAAGCCATTGGCCATCACTTTCATGGGCAGCTTGAAAGTGTAGCAGCAATAATCTGAAGTCGTATGGTGTTCTTTTATGTGCACACCTGAAATGAGTTTGGGTATCTCTGTAATTTTGTTAGTGAGCAAGTGTCTTTGCCAGAAAAACAGAAAATGTTCAGGGAAGGTCACCACAGGGAAGCAGCATAGTTTTTTGGTAGTTTTTACTACTTACCTTCATAGATTGCAGAAAAATCTGGAAGCACTTGTTCACAGAAACATTAAGGCTCTTGTATATTTTCCATAGACTGAAGGTTACAATACCTGATAACTGTCATCCCTACTAAATGTGGGTTATTGTCTTTTTATTCCAAATAGTCTGTGGACAGGAAGAAGGTTGAATAGATTGAATTAGTAATTTTGTCTGGAAACAGTCAGCCTGTGATGATCCAACTCTTCTGAGCAGCAAATAGACCACATATTTAATTGAAGTGCACTGAACTAATGTAATTTATGAAAAACAAAAGAAATTCTGACACTTGTCACAGAATTAATCAGGTTGGAAAAGACTTTCAAGATCATTGAGTTCAACCCATCACCTAACACCTTCTAATTGACTAAACCATGGCACTAAGTGCCTCATCCAGCCTCTTTTTAAACACTTCCAGGCATGGTGACTCCATCTCCCTGGGCAGCCCATTCCAATGCCAATCACTCTTTCTGTGAGGAACTTTCTAATAGCCAGCCTAAACCTGCCCTAGTGAAGCTTGAGGCTGTGTCCTCTTGTTCTGTCACTGGTTGTGTGGGAGAAGAGACCAACCCCCACCTGGCTACAACCTCCTTTCAGGTAGCTGTAGAGAGCAATAAGGTCATATGGGATGGAGTGCTAACTTAAAGAAAATTATTTTGAAAATAAATTTATTTATCCATGTATTCTACAAAGTGAACAAGAGGTTGACATTTTATGGATGTGAAATAGATTGGTGAGCTTAAAAAAAGCCCACTCATTTGCATGAGGGAATTCACTGTGGGGAGATATGCTCTTGCTTTTGTTTAAAAAGTGCTCAGTCTATTTTAGAATAGGAAAATTCTGAACTCCAGGAATTCCAAAAGGTGAACAGTATCTATCTTGACACTTCACTGGCTCCAATACAGTTCTAAAGATTTATCTACAACAAGATCCTCAATTAATTTACAGTACTGAAATGTTCTCATAAACTGAAAAGGCATTTACATTTTTATTATATTTTTAGCACCCATTCAGAACTACTCTTTGGCAAGAAATACGGAAGAAAGTGTTTATCTAAGAAGCTTTGCTTTGTTTCTGTATGTCAGGCTTTACATTTTCTAGAACTTTGCACTGAATTTCTTAAGAAGAAATAAAGAGTAATTTTTTTTCGAAGGAGAGGAAGCTACATCGAAATTTTAATTGACATCAGCAATGTATATACAATTAACCTGTAGATAAACAGTTTGTTTTCTGGGAAAGTAAGGAGGATTGCTGAACTATAGAATCATAGAATGGTAAGGTTGGAGGGGACCTCAAGGATCATCTAGTTCCAACTCCCTGCCATAGGCAGGGACACTTCCCACTAGTACAGCTCACTCAAGGCCTCATCCAACCTGGCCTTGAACACCTCCAGGGAGGGAAAAGCCACAACCTCCCTGGGCAACCTGTTTCAGTGCCTCACCACCCTAAAACTATGTTTTCGAGAACCAGAGAATGTTCAATGCATAATATATTGTGGTATAGAAAAAGGAAAAGTAACATAGTGTTGATATATAAAGTTTATATATTTTAAGTATGTAGAGAAGTGGCTTACATCAGTACATGGGCGATGTGCAATGTACAAGACTCAGTTGCTACTCTAAAGCACTATGTGAGGCTGGACATGTTGTGTTGTAATGAGGAATTCCATTTGAAACACTTAAGGCATTGCAATTAATATCATAAAGCAGTTTTCAATTTGATTCTATCTTGTAGAAATTGTAAACTCATCTCATAATGCTTCTGCGCTTTCCTTGTTCTTAGTCTGACCTGTGGAAAGATGTGCATGCTTTAGAAATCTACTATAGTAACAATGCCTTTTTTATTGGCTAAGGTAATAGAAGCTGAAATTACCTACCATTCATTTGTAGGCCAGCTTCATAACCCAGATGTAAAAAAACTCTAAAGGCTTTGGGTGTTTACGGTTGCTGTGATTTAGAGATACAACAGTAACAGAGAGGTACATAGATATGGAGGTTTCTATTTGCATAATTCCTAACCCCTTCAGCTTGCAAATCTCATATTGGTGTTTTATCCCACGGGTTGTTACCATCTGAAGTTCTAAAAAATTACAATTCCCCCCCTCCCCCACTATCTAAATATTTTAAAATGAGATTTTCAATTATTAAAATGAATGTGGTACTTAAATTATGGTAACAATGGTGTCTCTTAAGAGAAGAAAGACAAATATAAGAAATGTGAAGAAAATAGACATATTTACATCTTATGTTCTAGTGAGTAAATGTGCAGTAGGAAATAAAAAATGAACTATTGGGGTGTTCAGTGAAAGCTCATAAGTACTAAAGAACAAAAAGGAGAAATATCTGTAAAACCAGAGCTGATGGAGTCACTAAAAGTATAATACAAAGTGTTTCCTCAGGACACTCACATTATTTGGCTTCGATATGGTTAAGATGAAGCTTATCTTTTAATATCCATTTTAGAGGGTTTTTTGGGTACTATCTCTTGTATGTCATCAAATAAAACTTTAAACTGCCACAAAATGGTTGAATTATTCCACACGGATACATAATTCTGGATTTTTGCCTAGGACAATGTAAAAGAACGAGCCTAAAAAAAGGTCTTAGCCAATTTTGTACACTTCACGTGAAGATGAGATGGGACAAAGAACAAATTTCTGTTCTTAAAATAATGAGGGACTGCCTTTTCTTCACACTTACTAAGTGTACCTGCCTAAAAGATAAGGTAAGACAGCACTGTCCTGTTGTTTCACACTGCAGTGTGATCTGAAGTGCCCAGAAAAAACATTTCCAAGGTTACAACTTCAATATTTTGGGCCCTGCATTCCTGAACAAGTGCCAGTTCTTTTGCACTTGAAAATACACTGTGTTACAGACCTGCACTTTCAAGACAGAATTATAATTAAATTAAATTTAAGATACCATATTTTTTAAATGTCTGCTTATATTTCTAAATGCTGACCTTTTGATTTCCTTACAAATTAGATTATGGGAATTACTACACATTTTCCGCTACTGTCCCATTTGTGGGCAGATTTAATCTTTTTCAGATATAAAACTGTACATATTGAACATGCTCATAAAATGCACATATTGCTGCTTTTATTTTGCTACTCCTAGTGCTGACTTTCTTTTTTATTCAATTTCAAAATTTTCTTCATGGTAATTTATGAAAATATTAGTATCCACAGACTTTGAGCTATGCAACCAATTAGATAAATAGAAAAAGTAGATGCTGAGTTCAGTTTAAAAGGTGAAGTTTAAAATATGTTGAAAAGCATGTTCAAGTCCTTGGGAAGAGACTAAAGTCCCCTGGGTTTATGATTTGGAATACTGAAACTGATTGTTAGAGGTTCATTTCAACTGTTGGCTTTGTTCTCAATGCAGTTCCTTCCATGTCCCTCTACTTCTGATTTCTATTCTTAATCTTTCTCCCTGGAGAACTTCCAGCATTGTATTGAAAGTGTCCAGAACCAGTTGGTTTGAAAATCAAGTGATAGAGAATCCTTTATATTTGGACTGCTGCACCAAATTTTGCCTCTGAAACAAAAAAACACACAAGTTTTCAGAAGTTTCACTTCTGTACCCAATGTCAATTTTTGTAAGAGTATTTTAGACATGAATGTATTTCTTGCTGTAGTAAACACTGCTTGGAATAACACACCACTGCCAGGAATTCACATTGTAAAACATCAGTTTGAAGGAGATGCCTTGAATGGAAGAGGCTGTAATGGGTGCCTGTGCCTTTGTTTCTGCTGTGGTGGGAAGGATGGCGTGGGCTTCTGTTAAAGTACCTACTTAGGACTGGGTGGAAGATGCATGACAATAATGAGTTACAGTTATGGGCTTATTCACTGAATAGAATTGCTGCTGTTATGGTTAGTTAGGACTGATATAAAACTACACAATTTCTTGAGTATCATGACCAGTTAGTGTTGGTTTGCATTTCTTCTAGGTTCTGTGCAGAGCAGCTCAGGAGTAAGCTGCTCCTATCACTATCTAGGGGTCACTGCCTAGGGATTTGAGAACTATGAAATGGAGCAAATCCATGGCAGTAATAATCTTATCTGAATATTTTCATTAATGTGAAAAATGTCAGGGTCTGTGTTCAGTTTAAGGGACAAATATCCTATATTACCTAAGCGGTCAAGTTCTAATTCAGATTCAGCTTTCAGCAGCTACTATGCAGGTGTGTAAACAAGTATCCATATTCCAGAAGAGACCAGTTCCCATGTAGAGACTTGGAAAAAACAGTGGGGATTCTGAAAATCTCATCTCAATTTTGCTAAAATTTGAAAATCTATGAAGTTTTTAATTCAGTCCTAAAGCATATGATTAAATCTAAGAGTTTTCTGTTATCAGAGTAGGACAGAGAATCTAATGAGATAAGCAAGTAACAAGATGGAAATGCTGGAATATCCCTTCTATAAAGAAACACTGAGACAAACTGGGGCTGTTCAGTCTTGAGAAGAGAAGGGTGAGAAGGGGATCTTGTTAATTTCTATAAATATCTGGGGAGTGGTTGTCAAGGTGAAGGTGACAGTCTCTTTTCCATGGTGCCCAGTGATAGGACAGGGAACAACGAGTAGAAGCTAGAGCACAGGAGGTTTCACCTCAACACAAGGAGACTTGTGTGAGGGTTGGACTTGATGATCTGTGGAGGTCCCTTCCACCCCCTAGCATTCTGTTATTCTATGAACTTCTTCTGTCTAACCAGTCAAAAGAACATTGTGATTTTCATTTTACACTAATTGACACTAAATACTTGAGTGGTACTTGCCAGATTTTCTTTCATCTCTTTCTTTTCATGTTTCAAAACATTTAGAATTTTAACTCTAAATTATATTCAAAATAAAATTGCTGGAGATGTAAATTTCCAGTCTGTGGGACACAGACATTGACATTTGAAAATAAAAATGTCAGCCAGGTGAATGTCTTTTCAAAGCTTTGATCACCCTTGTTTCCTTGTGAGCATTCATAGTCATGAAAGTTAATGGACTGGAGACCAAAGTTTCTACATTTACCAGGACTGTTTCCAAATTGAGGTTCTGTACTGTTGATATTTTTTTGTTTGTTGGGGTTTTTTTCCCCTTAAAAATAAAACCATCTGCATGTGAAATGGCATGTTTTAGACAGAGGCTGTTCAAAACAACACAAGTTTGCTTTCTAAATATTTACAGCTTGCAGGTCTCTGTGCAGCTGCAGTCAGGTTTTCTTATCCTGCATTATTTTTATTGTGCTTAAAAAAATTAATTCAGAAACAGAGGCCATTTAAAATGTTTTCTATTGATTTCTTGAAAAGAGAAAGCTTGTGCTTTATTATGAATGAAAATATCTTGGCTGAATTCTTAGCTCATATTCAAAAACATCTTCTGTGTTAAATAATCTTTGAAATGACAGAGGTTTGAGAACCAAAACAAAAAGCAGCCCACCACCTTATCTAAAACTGCATGATAGCAGTTGTCCCTTTTTGTGTGCTAATTGAGTGGGAGCAGCTGTGAGAGTCCTGTGGAGCAGTGGGTGGTGGATAATGGTCGGAAAGCTCTCCTGCAAAAGGAAGCATCCTGAGGCTGACCTGGAAAAAAACAAGAAAAGAAATTCCAGAAACCCAAAATGCTGTTGTTTTGAATTCAGTCGTGGCAAATTAGGTAAGAATATTCTATTTTCTACTTGATAAATCTTTCTTCAGCAGATGAATGCTGATTATTTTATAACACCAGCTTCTAGTTAGTAGCTGGTCTTTCGCTACCAACTGAATTTTTCTCCTTGTATTTTTGGTGTTTGGGTAATGTGGGTTAGGGTTTGCATGTTGCTTTTGCAGCTTTCTCACTCATTGTGTCATTGCTTGACCTTAATATCATTAAATTGCTCTAAAGTAAATGACTTACATTTGATACTTACTGGTATGCTTTGTGGTTTGCTGTATTAGCTGGTTACCTCAGTACAAGACTATTTTACCTGTTTTGACACCAGATAACCTTGTAAGCAAGCCAAACCTCAGGACTATGCAAGGTAATAGTAGAAGTTTCTGTAGCCTCTGAGGACTAGAGGGGTCCGAGGTGAGCAGCTGCTGCTCCTTTGTTGAAGCTGTGTGGTATCTCTGATGTGGCCTCATCAACTCATAGTCCAGAGAAATTTATATGTCTGCTTTGTAGAGTAGTTACAGGTTGTGGGGTGGTTGGTTGGTTTGTTTGTTTTTTTTGTGGTTGGTTTTGGTTTTTAGTTTCTTTTGAATTAAAATACACTGACTATATTTTAATGTTTCAAAATTACATTTTTTTCTCCTTTTCTTTTTTTAAACTTAAAATTTATAAAGTCCTCATACTTCTTTTTGATATTTGTTTGGATTTCTGTGTGTTTCATGAGTTATTGATATAAAGTACGGGGAAACCCATCCTCATAATTCTGCTGTCCAAGAAACTGTAAATCAGGGTTGTTTTTTTTTAGATATCTTTAAGGTGGTTGGTAAAATTTTATGGGAATCGGTGGCTGCCAAATTCTATGGTGCTTCCCAAGCATTTTTATTATATCTCTCCTCACAAATATGTCTTAATAAAATATGTGCATATTTAGACATGCTTTCAAAAGCAGAAGTACCATCAGCCACAAAACGAGTAGCACTTGTTGTTTCTCTTGTTCTGACCCAGTCAGAAATATATTCCTGGTGCAGTTCCATATTGGTTTTTAAACTATATTATGCAGCATTCTTTAATTATTCTAAACTATGCTAAATGCAGTGGTACTGGCTGGCTTCAGGGGGAGTCAGAGAGGCAAGGAAACTTTGTGCTTCGAACAGTGTTTAAATGCATCATTTAGCTCCCAGGAGATAAAGTGGCAGGGAAAGGACAAACAAGACAACAGCTTGAATGCCACGTACAAGAAAGGCAGAAAGGTAGAAGTGTTGATGTGCACAAGGGAAGGGAGGCTCTACAGAGAGAGTTGGATAGATTGGATCCATGGGTCAATGATAATGGTNTTTAGGGGGGAACTTTGGAGTTGATCATCCCAAGGATCTTTTCCAACCCGAATGGTTTTCTAAAGAAATACCAATGGCCAGTGAGATCAGAGAGAATTTTCTGTCTAAAATAACTTCCCTGTGTTTCTGTTAATCAGGGAAATAAATAAATGAAATCCAACCCACTGTTTTAACACTGTATCCTGATGTACTGACAAGCAGTTAAACATTCATGGAACTTAGCATGTTTCAGAAAATAAAGTGGTAATTACTTAGTTTTGGGGGACTGATTTTTAACTCACTAGCTATGTAATGATATATGGGTTTATGCTGCTTATATGACAATTGGCAGCTGTGATAACAAAATGTCCTTTAACCTTATTTTTTGTTGCATGTTGCTATAGCATGAGGCAAAGCACCGCAGTGTACATTTCAGGTAGTTGAGAGTATTCTGTATCTCACAGTGTAGTGTATGCCATATCCCAATATAATGGTACAGTTCAATGTATGTGATGTTCTGTGCACTTGAGACTTATTGTACAACGGAGCACTTCACTGTGCTTATTTCTGTGACAAAGTCTGCACTACAGCAGTTATTTGCAGTTTCATTATACAAGTTTAAGTGTCTGTTTGAGGAAAATATCAACCCAAAGACCTTTCATTCAAATGCAAAGAGGTACTGTAAATACATTCTCTTAAGAGAGCAAAATCAAGACAGAGTCCAAGAAACAGAAAACAAGAGATGATGGGGATAAGCAAGGTTTTCACATCTGCTTGTTGCGTTGTGTTTTGTTTTGCCTTTAATTTTTGTTTTCTTAATAAGATGTTTTTTATCTTTAACAAATTGTAAGTAAAAGCTGCTTAGTTCAATGTCTGAGTTTCATAATGAGTTCAGAGTTGTGTGACTTTGCAGTTGTAAATGTTGGACAGAAGTGAAACAGAGGTATGAGAAGGTGAAGGAGGTGGAAGGAGAAGACAATGCAGTGGCTGTTAAAGTTTGAAGAAAATAAAGTTGGGACTATGGTGGCATAATTTGGATAGTCTTTGAAAGTGTCAAGTGTGGTTATCTTGATAAAGGTTGTCAAGAACCATCTGAATTAAACAGTATTTGAAAATCAATTCTAATCCATGGGCATTCATCTCGACTTGTTTTTATGTTTAGATGATATTCCACTTGGCTTTAGTTGCTCCCTCATCTCTTTAGGATTGTTTGCTGTTATATTTTAGTATTATTTCTTGTGCTCTTCATCCTTTTTAGACTTCATATCAATCATGCTGTAAGTTTGAGTCTGTTTCTGTAGTCATTTAGGAATGTTTTTTGTGGTTGGATTCATGAGGGAAAGCGCATTTTAAAAAAAAAATATATATACATATATGTTTTTTTTTTTTACCCTGGAAAGTGTAACTACCTTCTCTAGACCTTTATTTTTGGTGATGAATAAAAGTACAGCCACATAAGGTAACCCCCAGTAAGAAAACTGGGACAATTTCAATTATATTTATGAAGTTTGGCATAGATGAACTAAAATCTGTAGCCATTGGTCAGTAAAGGTGATGCTGAAAGAAGGATGAACAACAGAAAGGGACTTAGAGGTGTTTCTGTTTTGACGTGTTCCAGGTTACTGTAACTGTTTCATAATGCACATTCTGTGACTTTCTCAGTGTCACAAATCTTGAAAGGAAAGCTTTGTCAGTATGCTCTATAAAAAGTGTGTGGGAGGGGTGGGGTGTGTGTGGGAGCACAAAATCCATAAGGAAAGGACAAAGCCATGAAGTGTGTTATCACATAGTAGCAGTTATAACTTAGGTTAGAACCGTGGCTCTGAAAGGCTTATTATATGTAATTGTGATAATAAATCACAGTCAATTTTCCTCGCATTTCAACCAATTTTTAAATATCAGACTTCTGTGAAGCTTTTTTTGAAAGTCTTATGGGAATTATTTAGTATTAAGCTGAGGATTTTGGTAATTTTAATGAGCTGGGAGTACGTGTAGAGTGGTTTGGCAGTATTTCAGTTTTTGTAGATTACTTGGATCTGTTAATTAATACAGCCCATTGAGACCTTTTTGTGAAGATTAATGGGTTCCCTGAAGAATAACATTGCAAATTCTGGAGATTGGCAAGACTTTTGAGGCTACGGCTGCTTTAAATTATGCCAGAGTTTACTAGATTAAACATTCTCTATTGATGGGAGAAGGACAGAAATTCACAAGAGGCAGGGTAAAGATAAACCACCAATTTACACTGATTTTATTTTCCCTATCCTTGCAAAATTTAAAGATTTTTAAGATAATGTTAAGATAACTAAGTGGGAGAGTACTTTTTCAAATTAAAGCCTAAGAGGAACAGCTTGTCCAAGAAAAGAAACACTAAATACATCACCTGGAGGGTTATCCTTCCCCCATCTATGCATCTGGGAGACTTCCTAACTTGGATGTGAAGATGAAATCTGCACTAGTCTTGAACATGCTGACAGACTGGAGGTATTTCGGTCAAGAAACTGTTTCTATGTTAAACTAGGAGAAATATGGTTTCTTTTCTCTCTTTTGGGTAACAGTGATCTAGATTTCTTTGACCTCCACATTGAATCAGCATCTTTGCAGGAAGATTGCCACTTTGAAACACAGCAAGAATTTGTATTCTTTACCAGTCCTAAACTTATGCAGTCTCCCAATTCTTAATTTACTTTTAAATAGACTGTGAATTGTTGATGTCATCTGTAAATTCATCCACATTAGTGTAATCATGCCTTTATCTCTACTCTCATCACTTCCAATCAGTCATCACTCTTGCCTTAGGAAAAAATTGTGTTGCGCAGGATAATATCAGCGGTTTTGACATAAAGAGAATACCTGAACAATGCTTAGAGGCATGTCTTACAAGGTCTTTCAGAGTCTATATTCTTTACTTGTGCCATTTCTTGTCAAAGGCTTGATATGTCAGTTCTGCTGGTCTTCTACTTCGTGTGTAATTTGAAAGTTTTTAGCTGGATCTTGCTGTGTGACGATCTGCGAAGGTGGTTTTAATCTTTGACTCAAGTTTTCCTGTGGAATGCATCTTCAGAAGTTTAGTCTAAGAATGAAGTTTGAAGACACTAGTCCCTCCTCTTTTTGCCTTTTTTATCTGCTGCTGATTTTCCTGTTGCACAAAACCCTTTTGTGACTTTTTCCATGGCCACTTATTTAGTTTTGGGTTTGTTTTGGTTTAGTTTCTTTGTTTTGTTTGTGTTTTGGTTTGGTTTTGTTGGTCCTGCCCTGTTTGGGGAAAGGTGTAGTTAAACAGATCATAGAATGATAGAATGACCTTTAAAGGTCATCTAACCCAACCTCCTCTGCAGTAAGCAGGATCATCTTGAACTAGATCAGGTTACTCACAGCCCTATCAAACCTGACCTTGATAAAACTTGGGAAACCTGAATGGTTCTATTTACGTGTTCTTACTTTATGGCTGTTTGCTTTCCTTTCTCTTGTTGAGATCAGGCCAATTTTGAGACAGTATCATGCTGCTCTGCAGAGCAGAACAAGGATCACTGAAACATTGGCCTGTGTCAAGTATAAGTACCTTATGAAGAACAGAGTTGGGTTTGTGGGCTTTTTGAGCACCTAAGCATTGATTTTTTTTTAATTTTTTTTTTTTTTTCACTGGGAGCAGCTCTTTACTGTCCTTCCTACCTTTAAAGTTAATTTTTTTTGGGGTATACTCTGGAGCACACATCGATCAGTTTAAAAGCCATCTTTTCTAGATAAAAGTCCTTTGAGCTGTGCTACATTTGCTGAGGTGAAATCATATGAGGTGCTTTTCTCAAGTGCTGTCAGTAACTTTCATAGTCTTTTAATATAAAACGAGAGTTTAACTTTTATCACCAAATTTAGAATTTAATTTTTGTATTAACTTTGATTTTGTGACCCACTTGCACCATCAGCAGAACCATTCAGTTAAGGGAAGGATTTCAAAATAATGAACCTAGTTATAAGCTTGATGTTTAAGATATTAATATTTCCATGAAATTCACATGTTTCCAAACCTTTTGCAAGTCCTAAATACCTCCTGCTTGCTGAGTGGTTTGCTCTTTTGCTGAGTGGACTGACAGACAGCTCTTACCCAGACCAAAAGGTACAATCAGGGAGTGCTTTATTCTGGGTCAAGAGGCACCAACTTTAATACAATTTTCATTCCATGCTGTTATAAGCTCCACAGACTGTTTTATACTTCTTACTGCATTTGAAAGCAGTAGAATAGTGTTAATAGAAGGTGACTGGATAATAAATGAAAACTCTTTCATTACAAAAATGGGATGTTCAAGGCACTTACGAACTTCTGTGAATTAAATGGCACAAAAGGTACAGGAGTTGAGAAATCTCAGCTGCTTATCCTGAGAAAATGGAAAAGCATTGTTACAAAATTCAGGTGATGAAATCTGTTAACAAGATAGTTTAGACTATATAGACTTTAGGTTTTGCTTTCTGAAGGCTTACACAATTTTCTGTAAGGAGTATCTTGCCTCTGTAAGGGGGGGTGTTTGCTTGAGGCAGAAGAATGTTTGAGGAAGGTGCTGCAGTTCTTAATTAAGCAGAATTTTTATGGTATTAAGTTTCATTAAAATGAAAGTTTTCCTGTCTCTTATATCTAGAGGCTTGCTCTTGCACCTGAAAGATGCCTGTTGCTTTTGAAATGGCAAGAGTGGCTTTAAGAAACAGACCAGTTTGTTCTGTCATTCAGTATCATGAGTAGGGAATATATAGTCCTAAATCAATTGTTCTCCTACTTATTATCTATAATCTCTTTGAACACCAGCGATTATTTGCAGAAAGCAGTTCTACTATTGGTGATTCTTTATAGTTATATGACAATTTGCATGGAATTGGCTTGGGTTTTTCTTTTCGTTTTTCCTGTTGTTGGTTTGCATCTTATTTTGTGTGAATGAATATATATAACCTTATAGATGAGAATTTTGTCCTATAGTAAAAAAGACAAACCACAACCAATAAAAAAAAAGGTGTTCTGCAGAGCAGTTGAAAACCAGAGGATTTTTTTTTTCCCCTCTGATTGCTTTTGTAATCTATTATTTTAATTCTACCTTTACGGTTGTGAAACCATGGAGCATTTCTGCCAACAACTCACTTCAGCTAAGGACTCTTCACTGTGCTTGAAATTCAAACCTCTGTTTTACAGTTTAGAAATCTCTCATGTTTTGATGACCTGTCTTTTGGCTTTTACCTTTTTTTATTTTATTCTTTTGTTTTCCCCTGTTGATGCTTCTTTTCCTCTCACATATGTAAACCTTTTGTACCTTTTTTTCCCTAAATGGATTTATGATGTACTTTGTGTGTGGTTTTGGTTTGATTTTGTTGTTGTTGTTTTTATCCCTTATTTATGTTGAAGGTTTTTGCAGTTAGTAAGGTTATATTAGCGTATTAGTATGTCATACAAAGACTACTGAACTTAAATCACATGAGTCTTCCATAATATGCAGAAGGCAGTTTAACTGCAGTTTGGAGTATATATTTGGAGGACNAACCTGGGTGATTCTGACTTGGCAGGGAGGTTGGACTTAATGATCTCTGGAGGTCCCTTCCAACCTCTAAGGTTCTTGGATTCTGTGATTACCGGTACATTGTTAACCCTGTCATTTCTCAGAAAGCAATCCAGTCCCATGACTGCAAAACTACTCTGGCAGTGGAGTTGGACTAGATGATCTCCAAAGGTCCCTTCTAATCCTCGTTGTTCTGTGACTGCGTTTTTAGCAGTCTTACCTTAGGCTTCACCTCTCCGGAAGAAAATGTCATATAGTGTGAGGAATTGCCATATGTTAATTAGTGGATATGTGAAAATTCGTTTGACTTTCAACTCTCAATATTTTAAAAATCTGTTTTAATTGAAAGGCCTTGCCTCTATAAAACTTTGGTAAAGGTCCTGTAGAGCTTGGCAATGTGATCTTTTGCTTCATGAATTATTCTTGTGTTACTGATCTTTAAATAACCTAGTAGTACAAAATAAGATAATGTAATTCAGGTTTTTACAGACAAGTCACTTAATTTTCCCTTTTTCTTATAAACCTCCATGCATTTGAGTTTTTGAACATGTTTTTAGCAAGCATTTTAAACAGCTTTTGTTGTGTTAAACAGTAAGAACTTGACTCTATGCATTTCATAGTTAAGGAAATGAAATGGAATTTGGAATACTTCACTAATAGAAAAAATAATCTAATTCCTGTTAGAAATTGAAGATAGACTTTCAGTAATGCCATGCTTTCACTTAACAACTTAATGCCTTTCTGCTTACCCAAAAGGCAAAAACTCAATGACAAATGATGAAACTGCAGTCTCTTCTTATTTTATGTTGTGCCATTATCAGTATTTTATTCCAACACACTGACATGTCTTGCATGGTGCAATAACCTCAGTCAGCAGGAAATGCACAGAATAAATAATTGCAGCTTCTCCATTAGCATAGTATAGTTCAGTACACTACAAGCTGAAGAAAATGAGAAGAATTAATGGAGTTACAGGCAAAAGCCCCAGAGCAATAATGATTCAGGGATATTAAATTAACAAGTAATTGCATTAAAAGTCACAGTCCTGACTTAATTCACAATATTTTTCTTATTGCTGAAGTGTAGGCTACTGTGCTTCTCTTATTCTCAGGGAATGGAGCTGATTAGATCTTACTTTCTGCTCGTTACCATCTGTAATTGTAGTGGTGACAGCAAAGTAATACCTTAATGCCAAAACTGTACTTAGGGCAAAATCTTATCTTGGAGAAGAATATTTCAGTATTGCATACCCAGTAACTGGGATTATCTTTCACAACTTCCATGAGGTAACAGGTCCAGGTTAGGTATCTAGACCAGCACAAGACAGGATGAGGGTGCCTCTGAAGACATGTGCTGCTCTGAAATGAGCTGTGCTGAATGCTCTTCTGTGATCTCTGAGCTGCAGTTCTCTGCAAAGGAAAATAACGCAGAGGCACAAAAGGACAGAAGCAGTGCAGTCTATAGGCTGCCCAAAAGCAAAAATAATGAGTCTTTGATGGTGTCTTTTGGTGTACCAAAAATGAGACGGGAGCCAGACTTTTGGTTGGACCATCTCTGCCATCAAATCTGGTTTAACACCAATGTTGAATAGAGAGAAGTGTCCTGAATCCTTTCTATCAAAATAGAATCATAGAATGGTAAGGTTGGAAGGACACCTCAAGGATCATCTAGTTCCAACCACCTGCCATAGACAGGGACACCTCCCACTAGCACAGGTTACTCAAGGCTTCGTCCAACCTGGCCTTGAACCCCTCCAGGGAGGGAGCAGCCACAACCTCCCTGGGCAACCTGTGCCAGTGCCTCACCCCCCTCACTGGAAAGAACTTCCTCCTGACATCTAGTCTAAATCTTCCCTCTACCAGTTTAAACCCATTGCCCCTTGTCTTGTCATTGCAAGACCTTGTAAATAGTCCCTCCCCAGCCTTCCTGTAGGCCCCCTTGAGATACTGGAAGGCTACTCTAAGGTCTCCTGGAAGCCTTCTCTTCTCCAGGCTGAAGAGCCCCAGGAGAAACATAGGAACATAACTACATCACAAGTGCCTTATCTTATATTTTCACTAGTCATGTGTCTCAGCAGAAGAATGAGTGATATAAGTGTTAATATTATTTCCTTCTCACAACCAAGGATTTAATTTCTCTAATTAAAATATTGCAATTAGCCTAAAACCAGCACAAGCAAATAAAGTTGACCTATTTTGAAGAACTTGAACAGATTCTGGCCTGTACCTGTTTATGTCTCTATTGATGTCTTTGGATGAAAAGCATATTGTGTTGGCTTTTCAGGCTTTTGACAGAACATGCCACATTGGCCTGCTTGCTCAGGGTTATTTTTACAAAAATCAGCTCAAGTATTGCTGTTCCCAGCGCTATGCAAACGTTGTTGCTGTACTAGTCAAGATCAACAATTCCTCATGCAAGTTTAGTTTTTCATTCTTGGAAAATAATTTTCCTGTGTTTGTCTTTAGTGTCTTGTGTTGCAGTCTAAAAATCTACAGTATGTGTGGTTTTGTCTTAGATGCCTTCTTAAAACCTTACAACATTTATGCAAATGAGGAATGAGAAACTGCATGTTTCAATACCATGCTTTCTCTTACATGTTCAGCTATCTTATTTCCACTTACTTCAGGGACTGTAACTAGAATTTTCTGAGGCATTTTGTAACTGTTAAAACAGATATGTTTTGGATTTATGTGCATTCATTTATGAAAGTTATGTGGTTTCCTCTCCATTCCTGCATGCTATGTAACAGCTTTTAAATTTTATGCAGTAAGTAAAAACTGCAGGAAGAATACATGCTGAGACTTCTAAAGACATATCTGGGTTTTCTAGATGTCACTGAACTATAATGTAATTTAATGCACTATCTATGCCACTAGTATTTTGTTTAATAATATCGAATTCAATTATCTTGGTGGGTTTTTCAAGCTGCTAAATTATTTTTGTCTGCCTTTAGGGAATTTGAACTACTTGATTTCATTCTGCAAGACGAACCCAGAACAAACAAATAACCAAAATCTCAAAAAAGCCTCCCAAAACAAACTACCAACACACCAAACCGCTGAGGTTAACTCATTCTTCCAGCTGTTGGACATTTAATAGTCTTCTGCAGCGATGAGCCAGGGAAGAAAAGATTGTTTGCTAAAGATGAGGGTCCAATAAGAGTCATGTGGCATGAAACATCTTCTAAAATTGTCACCACTGTAGGGCTTCCCTGTCATAAAAACTGACAACCAGAGCAGCAGGCTAGCAACCTTACATGTGTCAGGAAGAGTTATGTTGTGGGTACATACTGAATGTGACATTATTTTCTGTGAATCTTGCATTGTGTGTTCAGGGACATAGACTTCAGTATATAAAAGCCTTGAAAAGGCCTTTTGAGCTGTCTGCAAGTGCAACAGCTGCAAAAGGTGAAGGATGCTCTCATTCTATGTGTGCTTTACATTCAAAGACTCAAGGAAATAATGACCATAACGCATTGTGCTGGTTTAAGGCTAATTGGAATATTTTACTGAGTGAAATTAAATCCTTAGCTGTGAGAAGAAAGAAAAATAACAATAATAACCTATAGCACTCATTTTTCTGTTGACAAGCACAATTAGTCAAAATATAGATAAGATACTTCTCACACATCAGTCAGTACTCAGTTGTTCTCACTCTGGTGGTCTGGGATTGCTTCTGCCTTAGCTCTAATCTGAGCTAACCCTTTATTTCCTCTTACCTCAGATCTCTCCAGATTTATCACGTGAGATATATGGGTATTGATCTGGTTATTTCCGAAGGGAGGGAAAGGGAGAAAAGGGTANTGATCTGGTTATTTCCGAAGGGAGGGAAAGGGAGGAAGTGTGGGGAGGAAAGGTTTGGGTTGGGATCCTCTTGGCAATCTGGTTGTCTTGGAAAGGATTTTTGTGTTTCTGTATTACTTTTAACTTGTATGTAACTGTATATTGTGTATATATATGCTTGTAAATTGTGCTAAGCTGTAAATGCAGCTTTATTCCTTAACTTCAAGCTGGCTGAGTCTAGCCTGGGTGATTTTCATAGATTGGGGGGGGGGGCGCGGGTAACTCCCAAACCATCACACATCTGCTAAGGTCACCTAAAAGATGAAATTTCTGGTTTTGAACAATCCAAGTTGTGGGAAATACATGGAGTGGAATCACTTACACAATTGTAGAGCTGTGGTTTACTTAACAGCCACGTTCAATGACACTGATGTGCCAGAGATTAAATGTTCTGACCAAAAGGATACCAATTAAAGAAGGAGAAGAACATGAACATTCCTTAGAAACAGCAGTATTAATCAGTAATAACTCTGCAAAAGTCACTGCTCTTACTGCAGACTCAGGTCTTCATTCACCTGAGATCAGGTACAGTTGGCAAAATCAGATGTATGCTGTAGGACAAAAAGAAGATGGGAGATATCTGGTTGACAAAACACCTTTAAGCTGATTTTGTTCTCAGAATAAAACAGAATGCCCCAAGGACATAGGGAAATAAGCTCTCATCTTTCTTCTTGCAAGATTCACAGAAGAATCACAGATCTTCAACGCAAGATTCACAGAAAAAAATGTCACATTCAGCATGTACCCACAACATAACTCTCTTTTGCCATTCACTTTTTGTATGACTGCTGATGTTCTGAAGGCTAGAATGTCTTTTTTGGTGGGCTTTTCTTGGAGGAGTGTTGGTATATGCATATTTATGGTTGTTTTCTATGATTACTTAGGCAGCATTTTAATTTTTTTTAATTTATAATAATCTAAGATTTATTGTCTAATCTGTCAGATACTGAAATTTTCAGTGTCACTTTTTCTAATCAGTAAGATTCAGATTAGTCAGATTGGTCAGGCTGCTATTAAAGTTGTATATATCAGGTGATAAAATTTACTTAAACAGGGCAGTTCTAAGTCTGGTGTTATGCACAAACACTCCTTGAAGACTAAAGGGCCCACTTTTGAAAAAGTGACCCTTACTATAATTGTTAAAACACATATTTGTGCTTTAACGTTACTAAGGTGATTGACCTACAGTAGTTTTTCAAGTATCACTTCAGAAATTCTTCCACTCTTCTAGATTAATCAAAACAGTGGACATCCTTATGCACAAGGTTTCAGCAACTATATTAGAAACTGATGGTTTCCTTTCTCTTGCATCTTCAGAGTTCAGAACCACTAAGACAAGATGTGTATGCACCTCCTGCATGGCCTGACTTAACTTGAGAATCAGTGGTGATGATGAGCCCATGTTCTAAACACCACACTAAACACTTTTGTAATGGAAGTGAATCGTCCTTTTTTCAAAGCTCATGGTAAACTTATCTAACTTTATAGCTAAAAAGCCTCAGTACCTGCAAAATTACTCCAAGGAGCCAAGTGTCATCTTAAAACTGTGGCTTTCTTCAGTAAGTGTGAAGAGGATAGCTTGAGGGATGTAGCTTTCTTCCCCAGTGTGAAGGCCAAAGGTAGTAGAAGCTTTCTGTCAAGACAGATTTTTTCCTATTGAGTTGCAATTCATTGCTGAAATGTTCAGTTCTAAGTATTAGTGTGTTTGGGTTTGGTGTTGTGTTGTGGTTTTTTTCTTTTTTTCTTTTTTTTCTTTTCTTTAATGCCTATGTGTATAAGTTAAAGCATTGCCCAGATGTTTTTTGTGTAACCTCAGAGTCACTCCTGGAGTCCTAAAGTAGCATCATGTAGTTTCCCTTAAGTATACTCTTGTATTCTTTTTGTCATTGTTGGCAAGATGGATCAGATATTGCAAGAATTAGGGGAAACATTCAGCTATTTCATGTTTTGTCTTTGGGCTATTGGTATTTTCAAACCTGGGTCATGAAAGCCCTGATGTTAGGTCATTGTCGTCAATGAATCAGGCAGTGATTAATACTGTGTGTTCTTTAGTTTTACTGAAGTGATTGCTTATTTGTAAGAGATATTATGGGTAGCTGTTTCTTAATGTGTTTATATCATTTATTTCATCATGATCCTGAGAAAATTAGGGATCTGTGTGGGTATAAATAAGCTCTAAAATACTAGACCTTTTAGATTTGCTAAATGTTGCTTTTGATTCTGCGTTTAGGGAGTGCATAGCTGCAGTCTAGTGGTTGTCGTGGTAGGCCTAAACAGGCCTCTTGGGCTTGTACATGTTCTGGCTTGTGCAGACATGTTTTTCTGCTGTTTTGGGGAGAGAGCAACCGCGGGAAAGGGGACAAAGGACCTGGCGCCACTAAGTCTGGGGTCCGGGGCCTGTCCATCACCTGTGGTTGCTAGGGGGCACATGATTGCCTTGTGCAGGGCCCGTGATCTGCCCAAAAAAGGATAAAGCAAGCCTATGGCTTCACCCAATATGGCAAAATCTTGGGTAACTGCCATTTGATTGGCTATCTTGTGTCCAAAGGTCCAATTGATCTTTGGGCTGTGTTATAAAGGAGCAGGGAACACGGGGTGCGTGCCTTCCACCATTACAGATGCCTGCTTGCATCCTGCCTGCTGCCTCCACGCATTCNATATCGTCTCGCAGTACCTAATTGCCCCTCCCCGACAGTGGTATTGCTCCAGCAACACTGGAGCAGTTTGTACACAGCTTCTTCCTGGTAAAAATGCAGCACAGGTTGCCAGTGACAAATTCTGCATAACAACTAACTGCCATCCTTCCTTTCAGTTTCATTGTTGATACAAAGCCCTGGAACCACTCTATCTCAGCTCATAATGGTGCTGCTGTTAATGGCTGTAGGGGACAGGTATGTATGTTTATTTCTGAATAAATGAAATTACATTGTCTTTGTCTTTTCAATGTCTTTAACACTCCACAAAGGAGAAAAAGAGAATGGAAAAATGGGCCATCCTGTCTATTGAGATGAGCTTTATGTATGGTACTGCTTGGCTAGCCCACTGCCTGTATTTCCACCCACAGTAACTGCTGTGTTATTTCTAATGATGGGAGAGATGTGCAGTCCCTTGCAAAAAGCACAAACGTGTGTGCATTTACTTCTGTCCAGAAAGGCCTCTAGCCGCTTCTGAACACAGGGTCTCCCTATGATAAAGGTTTCCGTTCAGATATGAGTGGTCTGGCAATATTCCACTGTATACTGAAGAAAAAACAATTGTTCTGTAGTTGTCAACTGTAGTGTCTCTGTAGGATATCCAGCATCTGTATTTTCACAGAGTGCAGTGCTATATCAGTAACAAATTTATCCTGCGTAAATCATATCTGAATTATTAGTTTCCATAACTGTTAAAAGTCAGGTCACTTTTCTTTTTAAAATGTCTAAACTGTTTTCATTCAGTGAGGTCATCACTGCCTTTTTGTAGGAGGAAAGGTGCGTTGATACAGTCAGCACTTCAATACTTGTCAGAATTTCAACCAATGTCATGGGTCGGTTCCCTGAAATACACCTATTGGAGATTCTGTGGAATACATTGACTACTACTGCTGTGGAGATGGCATGATTAAAGCTCATTTTATGTAATAGTTTATTTGATTTGTTTTCTTTTAAATACAGAATCAAAAAATATGATGAGTGTTCAACTCTGTGTTGAACATGAGTACACTAAAATGAAGTTTGTAATTCTACGTGTGATGATTATGAGCAAACTGCCATTCTTCTTTGTGATTTTTGACAAAAGTATAGTGACCTTAAGTCAATACACAGCATTTAGGCTGTTCCCTATTGACAGAAAATAAATTGGAACCTTTAATTATTTGTACAGTTTCTGAATGATTATATGTGCAACAGAACTGGGTGGTGTACTGGATTGCATGATTGCATTCTGTGATTGTGTAGTACAATGATGCCTTTGTGGCAATGATTAACATTAGACTTAGACAGCTTGGTTAGAGTCTTGGAAGAGTTCAATCTGTGCATGGCACTTTTAGCCAAACCCCAGAAATAGGGTTCTGGGGTAATAGACAACAGTTTAAAGTAGTGTCTCCATCTCCTGCCTTGTGCAAATGTAAGTGGACTGAGGGCTGGGTATGAGCCTTTGGAGTAACCAGCCCTTGGTGTTCTGCTTCTGTTCCTGGCCAGCCACAGGGAGCACTGAGGATGAACATGTAGAGACGGACAGTAGTATGGATCTTCCTCTTTCTGACCTCGAAGAGGGAAAACAATTGTTTATAGTATTTTGTTGCTTTCTCATAGAAAAAAAAAAAGGGAATATAGAGAGGTTCTCCATATAATCTAGACTGAGACTTTTTCTTTACGGTAGTGTAGTGTCACCTTCTTTACTGTTTCTCTACCACCAGTGTTTCTCTGACCTTAAAACTAGGGCCACAGAGATAAGTTTCAAATCTAAGTATGTTACTTCATGCTGTCATTGGTGATAGACTACCATAAAAACACATGCAGTTTAAAAATTATATCTTTGTCCTGCTTCAAATGCCATCTATATCTACTATATCCTCTCTTCTGTAGAACATATTTTGAGGGTGGAATGACCACATATTAATTTAATACTTTTGAATTCTGGAATGGTGTTATCCCATCTTCAATTTGCTTTTTGTAACTCATTCGGTTGGGCCAATTTCTTTTTTTCATTGCATTCCATCTCATAAGCAAATTATAGCAGGTGAGATCATTGATTTCAAAGTACAGTACTATAAGCAGCTATGGCACAGCTAAGTCTGCACCTGTGCAGGAGATGCAGCTCGTGCTTACAGGTTGTCTTGCAAAATCCAAATTGTTTATTGATCAATCATAAACCCTGACAGAGTAGCAGATGGATTTATAATACTTTTGTGTTAAGAAAATGGCTGACTTAATGGTACTATAGTTTCACTTCTAGCAACCACCCTCTATTTTTAATTTTTTTTCCATTAGTGCTGGCAAAAATTTATTTCAATTCCTTGGTGTTTCACCTTCAAAATCTGGAGTCTCAGGGTAGTAGATTTAATGTTGGGGAGAGGGAGGCTGCAGAAGACAGGGCAGAAGTTCTTTGCTTCACACAAGATGCTTTTTGGCCATGTTTTAGGGACTTCTGGGAACTTTTGAATTTGCTGTTATGTCCAGAGGGAGAGATTTTTATCATGCTGTTTACTGTTACCTAGTTATCAGTAACAACTCTGTCAGTTTAGAAACTTGGTGGCTTTGAGTGCCTGTACAGTTTGTCGTCATTAAAGCTGACTAACTTGCTCCTTTCCCCTTCCTTTTAAACTGTATAATAAAATTATTTCCTGGTACCCATTGCACAAGAGTCTGAGTTGAGAATAAAAGGTGCTCTAAAGGCTGTAGCTGCAAAATAAATGTTTATAGTGACCATGACTTACAGGTTAAATTTGGCAGACTATGGATTAATGAAAGATGTCACTTCAGTTAGTGCTAAGAAAATAACCAAACCTTGCTTTGATGTGTGTGTGTGTGTATGTTGTTGGGTTTTTTAATTTTTATTTCTTTTTATTAAATCTGTGTCTGTCATGCATTCAACTAAATAGTGAGAATTTGGCATATGCAGAGTCTCAGGAATTCATATATATTTATTAGAAAAAGTGTAAACAATTACACATTCTTGAAATTTTGATGTGAGAATGCATACTAGGATTGTCCATTTAGCTTGCATCGGTTACACTTATGATAAATCTTTCCACTGTGGCAGAAGATATTTTATCTCTGAAGGAACATTTCAGAGTTTTAAATATATTAAAAAATTAGGAAAATCAGAGAGGTTTACCTTTTACTAATGTGTAACTATTAGCAACCTCTAGTCATCAGCAGCAAATCAGCATTGGATATTTTGTATGCATCATATTATGATATAGCAGTGAAGAGCACACAACAAAAGGGCAGCCAATGCTCATGCATTATGTTTTAGCCTTAAGGGAGCAAGCACAGTTTGGGAGTCAGAATTCTGCTGTCATCACTGGTGATGATTTGCCATTAGCCTTGAATCTATTAGTCTGACAATCAGTTGAATTTACGCTTCAAGATTCAGTGTTTTCTCTTTTTAACCTTTAACTTCAATATTTCTCTTAAAACCATACATTTTCCAGAAAGATGAATTAAATTAAGGCATACAGAAAATTTTGAGAGAGTAGAAATAAAATAATTGTTCTTTTTATAAGTGGTATCTTGAAATCCAAAAATACAATGAAGGAAAACCTAATGGAAACAGAGCAATGCCAGAGTGACACACTGGCAATAATTCACACTGTCTATAGGACAGTTTGAAGGTTACAAAAAAAAAAAAAAAAAGAAGAAAGCATTACTGAGGAATTGTATAATCATTGTTCTTTGCTGGGTCAAAGGCTAAGGATTTTCCTTACCACACTTCCTGAAGCTCTATTTTTACCTGTCTCTCTCAATAGATATTTATGGATATTCTTTCTGATTTTTGGGGGGAGGTTTCTCATGAATGGAATATAAAAGTTTAATGATGTGATGCCAGTGGGGAGTGATATTATACTATAAATACTGACAGATTTCAAGATGGATAGCTAAAACATGGGCAGTAAGCTTGAACACTACTTCTCTAAGTTTCCCTTCAAATGGCATTTGACTGGGCTCTTGCCAATCTTAGCACCTTTTACAGGGACTCTCTTAAGTACTTACTTTAGTGCCTGGATCAAATAGTGAATTATTTACTTTTTTTTTCTTCTTTAAAGTATATTTCAAAGTTTTATAGAGAGTTAATTGCAGAAGTTTCATTGTTAGAGAGTACTGTGGCCACCCTAGAAAAGGTTGGCTTTCTGATTATAATTTCATTAGCTCAGACTGTGATTATTTCAGATTTAAGTAAACAATCCCTTAGCAACTCAATGTATTCACTTTTTAAGTATTCCTGCTTAAGTTTGATTTCCTCTAACCATCAGCTGAAGTGTAGTATTGGCAGGACAAACCTGCTTATTGCTGTCTTTTCAAAAAAAGAAGTTCAACAAAACAAGATTCAAGACCTGATTTTTGTCAAAATAATACCCACAAATGTGTGAACTTGTAAGCAGATTACCAAATCACCCCTAGAATGTATATGTCTCTGTATGAGTATTATTTTAGTAAATCCTTGTTCAGTTATGTTTTAGACCTAAGGGATCACTTAATATTTTCATTAATTGTCCACTTTCAAAACCCATTCATTCAGACCTGCAATCATTAAAACTATTAAGCAAAAGGTATTTGTGATTTTTGAAAAGGAATGTCACTAAAGAAGTCTTTTGATGTAAAGGACATGCAAAGGTAGCAAGTTTCAGATAGAACATCCTTTCATGATCCCACAGTTTTGCCTGCTTTTAATCACGAAGTGGGTCAAAAACAGAGGAGCAAATCAATCTCTCAGGAAAATTGTTTTATATTATGAGCTTTGTGTATGTCATAAAATGAGAGTTTAAAGTAAGTCCCACGTTGAACGCATCAAAATGGCGCACAAACGATTTGAAAGACCTTCAGTCATTTCACTTCCACTTTTTATCCTTTAAGAGACCATTTATGTAACTTCCACTACTTATTTTCAAAAGCATGGTTTCCTCATATAGTGCTTATTTAACAGGAAAATAAATGTAACCTATCAAAATGTAANCAGTGAGGGTGGTGAGGCACTGGCACAGGTTGCCCAGGGAGGTTGTGGCTGCTCCCTCCCTGGAGGTGCTCAAGGCCAGGTTGGATGAGGCCTTGAGTGACCTGTTCTAGTGGGAGGCATCCCTGCCTATGGCAGGGGGTTGGAACTAGATGATCCTTGAAGTCTCCTTCCAACCTTACCATTCTATGATTCTATAAGTATTAGTTATATAAATTATGTGCCTGAAGAGCATGTGTGTGTGAGCCTCACTGACTCCCATTTGAGTAGAGAAACCCAGTAAATAAGAATGACTGAATTTTGTGGAGACTGGTAAGGAGACAGATACAGTAACAAACAGAATTGGTGTGTGTGATGTTATCCTTTTTTGACTTGCATTAAGGTGGTGGTCTTTGTAATCCCACAGTACTTCATTAGAGTGGGTGCATGGCATGTCTTTTGTGTTCTTGTACTGACTTCTCATGTTACCCTGTAAGAAACTGATTCCTGCAACTGTGAGGAGCCTGCATGTCACTGCTAGATCCTTGTCTCTGAAGGAGTGCCTGGGGAGAAAGGCTAAGCTCTGTGTTTGCTGAAGCATAGATAATGTGGATCAGAAAGCAAGACGGATTTACCTTGCACTGTGCCATTGCAGGACATCGCTTTTTGGGAGGCTTTTTAGAAGTGCTCTAGTGATTCTGTAAGGAGATAATATATATCCTTTATTTAATGTCTAGCATGTATTCACACAAATATTTAAATTGGTATTTCCTAAAACTAATAAAATTTGAGTACTCTTTGTGTTACCTTACTTAAACATTGCATCTGTTAATGCTTTGTTCAGATGACAGTGAAGTTTATCATTGAATGTGTCTGCATTTGAAGGTGTAACTACTGCAGATTGTGACTTGGAAAGATTTTATTTTTCTGCTTTACTACAATGAAATATTTTATTTTAGAGTNTGAGAGTTTAAAGTAAGTCCCACGTTGAACGCATCAAAATGGCACACAAACGATTTGAAAGACCTTCAGTCATTTCACTTCCACTTTTTATCCTTTAAGAGACCATTTATGTAACTTCCACTACTTATTTTCAAAAGCATGGTTTCCTCATATAGTGCTTATTTAACAGGAAAATAAATGTAACCTATCAAAATGTAAACCTATGCTAACATTTCTTAACTGTGCTATTTGGACAGTTTGAAAGCTTTTAGTTATTTTTGCAGGGATGTGCTATCCCCACCTAAAATTCATGGAGATTCTTTGTAGTAAAATTCAGAAATGCAAAAATATGACATTGTAGTAATGCTTTCTTCCCTCCCTTCGTATTCCACTTGTGCAGTTAAGCGTACAATATCACTTATCACAAGGCTTGTTATCAAAAGCACTTCTATTCTGCAGGAAGTACTGTGTGCAGTTCTGGAGCCCCCAGCACAGGAAGGACATGGAAGTGTTGGAGCAGGTCCAGAGGAGGGCCACAAAGATGATCAGAGGGCTGGAGCAGCTCTCCTATGAGGACAGACTGAGAGAGCTGGGGCTCTTCAGCCTGGAGAAGAGAAGGCTTTGAGAGGCCCTTATAGTAGCTTTCAAGTATCTGAAGGGGGCCTACAGGAAGGCTGA
>WBNM01015647.1:0-14386 GCA_013399055.1 Ramphastos sulfuratus | reverse complement strand
TTTTTTTTTTTTAGTCCATTAAGTAGATAGTCTGTTTTAAGAAAGCACAGAGCAATAATAAAGAGCAGATGTGCATGTATTAAAATTAATAATGCTTACCTCTGTAGGAGAATAACAATGTTTATAATCTTCCATTTCAACCAGTTTATGTAGCAGACATGATTATTGCTATCAAAAGGCCCTCTGTCATAGCCAGGATGGTGCTATGGAATTTCAGAAAAATTTGGGCTAGAATGGACTGTAAGAGATTGTCTAGTCCAACCTGTCCTAGAGGATCTAGTTTTAAAGTCAGACCAGATTGCTCAGGCTCCTTCTTTACAAAATGCATGCGAAATGACTTAAATGAACTCTGCCACATTAAATTCACTTCCATTCACTTCTTATACTCCAGTGAGGAGACTGGAAACTGTAGTGTTTACAGATTATTGAGAGTTTTGTATTGCATTGCTTATTGGATGCAAACCCAAAATTCTGATTCCTGACACTAGCTAGAGTTATGTCCCTTGGTTGATATATGCTACTTTGAAATGTAAATGGCTTTCTGATCAGGAGATGTAAATATTGTAGTATTTAATATTAATAAATACTAAAAGCCCACTGAAACAGTTGCTTGCTACATTTACAGCATGGATTTGTTTCTCCAATTATAGATTCCAGTACATACTGCTTCTCATGCACAAGAATATGGCAGATGGGTGGGTGCCCTTGTCTTTGCTCTCTGAAACAACTAGATTTATTTTGAGCCAAAGCTAATGTTGGAAGGGCAGAAACTGTACAGCTGTGGAGTTCACTTCCTCCAGAACTTACATCCTTTTCACCTTTCCACCACGGTAATGAAATGCATGGGTTTTTTTTAGATTCCTCATAGATGATACCAATGCAAAAATCAGCACTATCATAAGAAAAGAATACAGCTCATTTTGTTTAATGAAAGGCAAACATAATAGCTGCTATGACACAACTTTAAGATGCTCATAAAGAAGTATGTAAGCTAAAAACTTGCAAAATTAGAACTGTTATTCTGTGGGATGTCCCAAAATGACGAATTTGAATTAGGAAACTGTCATGGAGCCACAAATTCCAAATATTTTTTAAAAACATGAAAAAGAATACTTTTTCTTTTTTTGCCTTAGCATTTTTCCTTGTTGTGTGTATACTACAAGTTACTAGTTCAGTTTCTTTTTAATGACAAGTGTAACTAGAAGCAGAAACTCTGAGAATGCTAACTCTGGGAAATGATGGGCAGCATGTGCAGAAATCCCCTCCTAGAACACACCATTAACTTTGTTTCCAGTGAATAATGAAATTAATAAGGGAAGATAGCTGGCTCTATGATGTACCACTTAGCTTTGAGTGCTGTGCCTCCTTTCTGGTCAGTGCAGTATCTCTGACATAAATGATATATTCAAGAGATAATTAGGCAGACATTGTAGTTTAAATAAATTTAAAAAAAAAAATGGTTTTCTGCAGTTTTATGTAATTTCATCAAAATAAGAGACTTAATCCCTGTAATCCTGCTGTCTTGTGCAGGTTTAGGAAACTGCTCATTAGTGGCTTTATGTGTGTGTGTGTGTCATTTCCCAAGTGCTAACGAAGAACCGAAAGCATTACTTTCAGAGGTGTGAAACTGAGACATCATTAGGTGGCTCTTCTGAATCCATGTCTGCCTGCTCTGTCTGACACAGAGCAGGAATAATCAACTTTGGCACTTACTGATCAGATGTGTAGTCTGTTATTTTGCTAAGAGCTGCTCACGTAACCTCTGTGTGTGTGAGTGTTCCAACGGGTGTCTAAAAGTAGCACAATCAAATTTTGGAAATCATTGACAACTAAGTTTTCACAGAGATCTTTCATTCTAGACTCCAACCACAGTTTAAATGTTTTAAGACATTAAGAATTTTAAGCTTTTCTTTGAATAATGTATTAGGAACTTGTGAAGCCTTCAGTCTGAAATCTTTCCCTTGATGCAGCATCAACCAACTGCTCACTGCTACTGGAAACATGAATTGCCAGTTTGAATATTAGCCATGGAAATGTTTTAACTGATGGTTGCTTTTTGCAAGATTAGCTAAAACCAGTTGAACTTTGCTATGTGCTACCCAAGGCACAGTAATTTATAACTGTATAATGCATATGACGGGAAAAGAATTGTACAGAACTCTGAACTACTGCTTCTTACCTGTTCGTAAAAATAGGATCAATTAAAGTGAAGGATGGAAAGAACAATAAATGAGTTGAGTAAGAAACCTAAGACAGAACAGAATTTTACATTTGAAAATGCATGTAATCCCATCTTTTAGTATGGTCATAATGAAAATCAGTACAAAGGGTAAAAGGCCTTCTTAAAGTGGGATGAATATTAAAAGGTGTAAAGGAATGTGAGACTTTTATGGCTTGCTAGCACAAGTTGTTTGGGATAGAATCTTTGACTCTATCAGGGCCAGAAATACTCAGGAAAAAGCAATACCAGTGTAAAAATGATCTAGAAGTACAAATCAGAAGATGGTCTGAGGTCATTGCGAAGGATGAGATCATACTAGCAGTAAAAGCAAAAAAAAAAAAAAAAGCCAAACACAACCAAAGCCTTCTGAATTAGAAAAAACTACAAGTAAGCTTAAGTGAAGAAAAGAATAGTACTCTTAGAAGCCACTGAAGCTTCACTGATTTGCTTCGATTAGGAGACAATTGGATTTAATATTTGTAGAAATGAAGTAGGGTAACCGAGGCACTTGTTACAAAGGATGAAGCCTGCAACCCAAGAGATAACTTCAATTTTTCCAGCCTTTACCTAAATTTGTACTGAAAGAGAGTGAGATATTAGATGTCAGGAACCGCTTCTAAAGGAATATCACTCCTTGTTTTGGGCAAATCTGTGTTTTCTCTTGGGTATCTGTTGATAAGTCTCAAAGCTGGGATAGAGGGCCAGCAGTTTCCAAGTGAGTATCTGAGTTTGCATGTGTCAATAATGAAGAGTCTCTAATTTAGAGCAGCAATTAATTCCATTTATGTCTGCATGAATTGCTGATGTTGATGTTTAGAGCAAGCACAAAGTTCAGTGTATGGAAAGCTTTCATAGGGAGATAACAGTGCCTTCCTGGGTGAGAAAGGGGATTTAAAATATGAATTATTAATAATTTATGAACAGCCCAGTCAAGCACAGCTCTCATTTGCAACTCTACTTCTAATGAGGTATTTGCAGTTTTGGATTAAGAGAAAGTGGTCAGAAAGTCATTAGGAGGGAGTATATTCCTCCAGAGTACTTAGAGCTATTTTACCAAAGCTGAACAGGATGATTCTGCAAGTGTCATTATATCAGAAGTTATCTAAATAGTTGGTAAATACAGATGTGTAATTTGATATAGATGATGCTTAAAAGAAGAAAAATTATGGTTAATCTAAAGAGGGTTTTTCTGAAGCAATATTTTATTTGTAATTGAGGAGGAAATTTATGGGTTCAACACCTTAAATAGAAAAGTTAAAAATACCTGCTGCCTCCCCTCCCCCAACTGTCTGCAGCCTTTTTAGGCATAGCAGCCATGCAATTAATTGAAGCTCACTAGAAGCCTGTAATGAAAACTCTAACATCATGTAGCTGCTTTCATTAATAATATCATTGGCTTTTGTCAGCTTTAATAGCAATTGGGTTTATCCAGCTGGAAAAAGCTAGACAAAGACAGATAGACAGGCAAGTCTGTTTACTGTCAATTGACTTAAAGAGAAATGCAGCTTGGCTTTTTAAATACATCAAACCTGACATTTTATTCACTTTTGGGGTTCACTTTAAGAACTTCATATGTGGGTGCTGTCAGAAGTTTGGCTAATGGAAAGAAAAGATAGTTGTGGAAGACCATGGTTGTGATCTAATAGGAACTGCTGTTTTTCTCTTGTTATGAAGATAAATATATTGGGCAACCCAGAAGAGACAGAACTAGAAGGGAAAATTGAAGTAACCATTAATTTTTGGTAAAATATTTAAGCAAGCATTGTATTATTTTGAGTCAGTGATTCTGTAAAATCTGTTGGAGATACAAGACTTTGAGCTACTTACTGTTAATTAGTGTGTTAGTATGGTTTTGTTTTCATAGCTCTGAAGTGCTAAATAATGCCAACACATGTCAATGCATCCCTTGACAATCAAAACTTCCCAGTGAAGTGTGTTTATGAGCTACTGGTAGATGAGGAGCCCTAGTTAGGCACTGAGCACTGGAGCAAAAACAATCTGTCATTATTATGCCACAAGCAGGCATTGTGTTATTGAAAGTCCTAGTTACCTTTATTTCCCCATGCTGAAATTGCACTGTAAGTTATCTTAACATTAATTATTCAATAATATGCTACTGAAAATGTACTCTGTGATCACCCTGGTGTCTTTCATCATCGTGGTTTTGTGCTTCATTAAATAGTAATTGGCTGGAAGTAAATGATCATCAGGTGTCAATCTCCACAAGATGCATTGGTTTGCTATTCACTGCCAGATTAGAAAGTGATTGGAAATTATTTTCATCGTTTCTTCATTCTTTTGGTTTATAGCAAACTGATTAAGCTCCATGATAGCTGTTTAATAGCAGTGTTTAGTTGTAACTGGAAAGTAACAAGGGAGTGATTGCTTTATTGATGTCTACAGTGTGGTGGCTAGTATAGAAACGTCAATGAGAATAGAAAAATACAGTTCTGTTTTCTTTTGTTCCGCATGTTATGTAAGTGATGTTTGTGTATGAAACAGGGTAATGCACATTGTGCTTTCCTCAGGTTGCTGGTTGTGGTGGACAGTGATTTGAGCTCTTCAGAGGGTGAGAAGGTTCTTGAAATAAGTGTGGCCTCTCTGAGAGGATTTAGTCTATTAATTTGAACTCATATGACAGAGATCCTCACAGCAGTTATGGGCAAAAAGGAGAGGCAGATAGCAGTGAGCTGAATAATCATAATGTCTTTGGTGCATATTAATAGCAATATAAGAGTGTTGGAGATCTGAAGAGAAACACACCAGGACACCCAAACTATTTTGAGGTAAAGCAGTAGGACGTGTATCAAGGGAACCATTAACTAAGAGCTCATGATGGGGGCTTGTCAGCAGAATCCAGAACAGCACATCCTTGTTAATCATGAATTTCAATTTCTAGAGATCAAGGAGGTGCTCCTGACCCATTTAATTATCTCTGTTTAGATTGATCCCTACATTAGGAAAATGGTGGATTTATTATTAATAATTTAAAAGAAATAAAATATTTTAAAGCCCTTGTACCAAGAACTCTTAGATGATGAATTCTGTCTAGATACTTATGTCTAGGGAGAGAGATGAAAAATTGGTGGTGATATTTGGCATTCCAAGTCTGTCTGAAACTCTCTTGAGCCAGTAGTAAGCATGACTGTTAAATAGAAATAGGGTCTAAAGAGTTTCTGGTGGTCTACAGTTATTCACTGTATTTAGCAGCCATTACTACTCTTAAGAGAATGAAGTTACTCTGCTTCTGAAGTTGCTTCTTTTAAAGCACGTCCAAACTGAAGAAAACCAAAACCAGCTATTTTGGCAAAGACAATCATCCTGAAGTGTGTTTTGGCATAAACTCAAACACCTCACAGCACTGAAGATTTGTTCAGATGTAGATTCAGATATATCCAGGAGCTCACAATCCCTGCATGTCTGACTTTGCTTCACTTTTTCCTTTTAGTAGTACTGGAGATCTGATGGATGTTTATGGAGGAAAGAAGAAGCAAACCTTGGCTGTACAGTATATGATTTGCATTAACTAGGATGATTTCAAGGCATTTTTGAGTTGTGTAGTATGCAGGATTGCCAGAAATTGTGAAGGATGATTTGTCTGTTGCTTGCTGGGAAGATGTTTTGTGCACTGAGGAGCTGAGCTACCTTATCAAAATTTGGTAGCCCTGTAGTGCCTGGACAAAACTGATTTCCATGCTTTTTACATTTGTACTTAAGTAATAAATAATTTTAAATCAGTGCAACTTCTTTTAAAGAAGTGCCATAAGTAATGAAGCACAATGAGTCTCATTTTCAGTGGCGTTTGTTGCCCCATGATTCACTTGGGTTTGAGTGTGTAGTGTGTGGAATTGTTGCTCTCTGACAACTGCCTCTGTATTATCTCTCAGTAGAGATAATTCTCAGTTTAAAATATGCAAATGATAACTATCGCTTACCACTTTCCAAAAGGGCACAGTGGTTACTGACAATTATTTTTTTTCCCCCCTTGCTCACTGAATTTTTAAAAAATACATTGCAATAACAAAATGAGTGGTTTTTAATGGCATGTCAAGTAAAATGGCACTGACTGGGAAGCCATAGGGACTACAAGATGTTGAATCCACTGGAGTATAAAATGCTGACTGTCTTGCATTAATATGTACTGGGAGAAAAACAAACAAATTAAAACAATTTAACTAGGTGGAGATAAAAAAAATCTCAAAAATATGATGTAATTTATATCATTCTTGATAAGGATTTGTATTATTTACCATTGCTTAGATTTAGGATTGTACTAAGGAAGGAATATCTTAGTTCCAACAGTGTACAGTGGTAGAGATAGTTTTATCTTGGAATTGATTTGTGATTTTTATTTTATTTATGATTTTTTTTCTTCATATAGTAGGTTGTCTACAGTAAATGAATGCTGGATTTGAAAAATATAATGGCCAAGCTTTGTTGTTTTTTATTTATTTTTTTAAAAAGCAAGCCTGCACTCTGTTTTTCCTAAGAGTTAAAGAGTATCTAACAAATTCTGATGATTGTGTAGTGTCCAGAGTACCTCACTGGAATTTCCCTCACTTTCATCAATGTAGGTACACAACAAGTATGTCTTAGACTTTAAAGTGTTGATACTTGTTGTCTAGTACTCCTCTTCAGGAAAAAAAGTGAAAGCAATAAGTTCTTAGGGTTAAGAACAACCTAACTGAGGTTTTTCTACAGTACTCTGTTACAGTGGTATCACTTAAGTGAACTAAAAATGACACATTTGTGATGTCTCTCTTCTGAGTATTGGAAAGAGCTAAGGCCAATGACTATCCATGCACAGGCTTTTTGTGGGAGCTTGCTTTTGGCAGTTCTTGTGCAATGCAAACTATGTCACTTGCTTCAAAATGTATGGCTCTATATTTAGTTGATGCCCAGTTTTAAGATAATGGCATGCCCAGAAAATAAGTGGGAGCAGATGTTCACTGGAGTTGTTTTCATATTTTACAACAGTGTTCTGTCAAGTTGGGTCCTATGGCTCCTTACTTAGACAATTTTTAATAATTTTGTGACTGTTTAAAAATGTAAATAGTGTTGCCCATGAGATTGCTGGACTGAAAAATTAGTTATTGGTTTTGAGGGACTTAAATACTGTCAGTAAATAGCTCTGTAAAACAAAAAAATCCAACGAAACCAAACAAACCCACCAAACAAACAAAACCCACAAATGAAAACGCACCAAGAACAAAACCAACCAACCCACAAAATCCCAAACCAACTCAAAGAACCCAATAAAGCCACGACCGATGAAATGAATTTTATCTTCATTGTAAGGTACCTCTGAAATTTCTTATTATGACCTACTAATAACAATAGTAGTAACTTCATAAGGTCACAGATTGAATACTGATTATTCAAGTGATGATTGAACAATATACATTCTGAACCATGTGGTCATATTAGTGAAGGCTATCACTACGTACATAAGATTTGAAAGAGGCTTATGGATGAATTTAGCTTTTGATGCCAAATTTTGCCAAGACGATTTAATGTGAGAGTGCTGCTGCCATTAGTGATGAGTAGCCTCCATACAAACCATGCATTGACTTTGAGTTCTCTGTACTGTACATAAATAAAGACAGCCCCTGTATTGATGTAGCTATGTGTTCATTTTTGATACTTACTGTGCCTAATGAACCTGTTTCTAAAATTCACTGGTGAAATGTAGTATTCAGGGAGCAGTATCCCAGGGTGCTGCTATGACAAGCATGGTGGGTGTGAATGTATACTTGCAGTGACACCAGAGCATCCAACTAAGCAAAAATACCCATGCATGGCATGGGTATGACTAGACCAATTAATTTCTGAGTGTTGCTGTGTAACATAACACACTTCCAAATTCCAAAGGGTGTAGTGAAGGATTCAGAGGTTGCCCTAACTGCTCCAAGTAATTGCTGTAATCGCAGCTACGTAACTGTGGCATTTATTGATGTCCGTCCTTTCACCTCTTATATCAACATTGGGTGATGGTTTCACTCTCTGAATTCAGAGCTGCCCACTAAAAATAATTGGTTTATTTGGGAGGGTGTTTGCAAGAAAAAAAAAAACAAACAAAACAAAAACCCAAATGCCCCAAAAAATAAAACCACCTAAAAATTTCTATGTAAAAGTAGAAAGTGCTTTTGGTGTTTTTCTTTCAATGATGTTTTTTTGTCAACTTTTAGCTTATGTCCTTTTTAGCTGCATCTTTATACAACCCATTTAACAAACGAGTGAAAATACTGCTAGTATTTTCCTAACCACATTAACAAGAGTTCAGAGAAGATGATTATTGCACTTCTGTTGATGCTCTATAGTCTGAACTCGTCAGTGTTTCAGATCTTAATGTTTCTGACACCTTAAAGGCTGAGAATTTCAGTAAAATCAATACAGACCGAAATATCCAATCTATCGTAATAATAAAGCAAGTTTATCACACCAGCACAATTCTTTCACCAATATATTTTTTAACATTTTCCTCTGCTCAAGCCCAGGGGGAAACTGGAAAAGAATTATTTCTCTTTCAGAGAGATTTCTAATGGCTCTTCCTGTTCTTCCCTGAAATACCTCTAAAATAAGAGCACCTGTACCTCATATCAGCAGCTCTTTTATGTGGTCTGTTCTAAGAACTGTTCAGAAAGCTAGAATGGTGAGATCGTAACAGCAATAATGACTAAAACATGCAAGTTTGTTAACTGAAAACTATACTTGCTTTTAGTATTACTTTTTAAATGAAACCCTCAACAATATTTCAATCCTAATTGAAAGCAAAAAAGCTTAGGGAAAGTGAGCTTTTTAAAATATGTTGGAGAGAGCATTAAGTGAGAATTTCACTCTTTTATTTTGGTCTTACAGCAGATCTTCCTGTCATCATGATGTACAGGAAGGCTTTGTCATCTGTTATTTTCCACTTCTTAAGGGAGAACAAGACCTTAAGTGTAAATTAGTATTTCCAGCTGTTTTCTACATTTTCAGATGATTAGAAGACAGTGTGAGTGAGATTATAGGTGCTCAGGCTTTGGAAATGTGTCTTAGAGTTCCACTTGATCATTACTGTCTGACTTCCTTCTCTTTCCATAACCACTGAATTCACAGGTCAATTCCACCTGATTTTGAAAGGCAGACTGAAATCTCATTTGTAATGAGTGGTTGACTAGAAGAATAATGTATGAAATGGTTTCCCTCCTGAGGACACAGGCTGTAAAATTCAGAAATGACACAATCTGCTTTTTCCTGAGCTGTGCTGTCTCCCATTCAGGACAGGATATAAAGGAAAAGAAAAGTTTATATCCTGATGGAACTACAGCTGGTGGGAAGGAAAGGACCAATATACCATTTTCCCCTTGTATCAGGTTTTCCCATTTTACTTTTTTTTTTTTTTTTTGTAAATCAATGTTTTCAAGCCCCACTTTCACCTTTTTAAGTGGGCTTTATAATGCAAGTTGTGGAGCCAGACTTAGCTCCCTGTTTGAGATTGTAGTTTAGAGATCTGGTACTTAAGGGAATATATTTTAAAAATGATAGCAACATACTAATTATTATACAAATAAGTATGAAAAAGAAGTAATTCTGGTGCCAGAAAGGATTATTTTATATCTAGTGTATTTTTATTTCATGTTGTATGTAAATAAGAGTCAAAACATTTATGTATTCAGCTTTTTCATGTCTATTAAGCTGTTAAATGGAGCATTACTGAAGAAAACAGAAACTTAAACCACTCACCAAATTTGACAGCAAATCTTTGAATGAATGTAGAGATTTATATTTAAAATACATTATATAGTTTATTTGCACAAAGATGATGCTGTTTAGTCTTCTGTAACTCTTGCTCTGCAGTAAAATGTTGATTTAAAGATATATCCTTGCACAAATAAGCTGCCCTTCCTCTCTTAAAAACCAAACAATGTGGCCTTTTTGATGCACATCAATTGCGTGCTCCATTAGATGTCACTTTTTGTGGAAAAGGTTACATAAATCATGAGTGTCTTCCCCAGAAGAAATTCAAATATGAAATTTTATTGCTTCTTTTTTATTACTAAGCACATCACAGCATTATATTGTTTAATGAAATGTGACAGGTTTTGCTGCAAGAAATATAAAGAATACAACAGCCTTTTTGCATTTAACAAGATAAGATGCCAACATTTTATTTTTGGGATACAAGTGATTGTTTGGATTAGAGGCTGATAGAAGAATTCAACATAATGTGCATGTGCATATATATATATATGTGTGTGTGTGTGTATTTTTGCAAATATCTAGTAACTGTATCATTATTTCTTTGACGGATCTCCCAGAATAGAGTTTCTGACTTTAAGAAAAAAGTAAAATTGAAAGTTGTTTTTCCAATTAGAAAAAGATCTATTCTAAAGTTTGCATGTAAATTTGGAATAAGAGTTTAATTGATTTATGTTTTACTTTCCTGCTCCCTGCCCTGGGGAAAGTATTTTTAGCTTCCCATGAGATAAAAAGTTGCCAAATATAGTTTTCTTTTTTTCAAGCTTAAAATCTGTATTAGAGATGAACTGCTAATTAATAGGCTATAAATATCAGGAATTAATGATCTCTTATTAAAATATATATACTATAGCTGTGTTTAGTAATTTACTTTTTAACAACCTTATTTATTTATTGAAATTTTTAATTTGACAAATTAAAGCTAATAATTTTGTCAACTCCTTGCCCAAAATTGTAGTTAATTCATCGATCCATATTTAACTGCAGTTTGCACTGAGGCGTATTTGAAAGAGAGCACTTAAACAACATGATGACATACTTAAGGGATGTTGAGCATCCCATGGTTCGTAGAACACAGTGTAAAGCAGAGGAGTTGTGCTCTAACTCTTCTGTAACAAATGTTGCAGTCATACTACGTTGCTGCAATGGTATTTAAAATACAATGTTCTTAAAATGTAATATTTTTAGAAATTGCTTATCAGCCTGTACTTCTGACTGAATTGAAGTTTCTTCTAGTGTCCTACCTCTTCAGGCAGTTGAAGATAAAACATCATTTGTTATGCTATTGATGTCTGCAAAACACCAATGATCATGAATTTCCCAGTGCATTTAGTAATTCTCTGCAGAAGTGGTGGTATAAAGTTAACGTGGAGTGTTGGTACTAGTACTTGCATGTGCTATGTGTAAGAACTCCAAGTGCATGCCACTGGTTACTGTAGTGTAAACACAGATTAATAAATTTGCATTATTTTAATTGGAAAGCTCTGATAGGAGGGAGTTTGACCACTGGTTTCTAAATTGGCAGTGGTAATTCTGATGAAAGAAAATGAAGAAATCAGTACATATTGAGCTTTCTAGCTTCTTGCATGTTTAATACCTTGTAAGACAAAAACACACCAACGACAACAAGGGAATTTCCTAACTTCTTCAGATTGAAAGTAACTGTTTTCCTTGGTAAAGAGGTGCTTTTGTTCTGCTGTCAGATTGGGCTCACTAATCAGCAGAAAGCTCCTAGATGAGCAGATGCTTTTAGAAGGAAGTAGAATTGCATCTCTGAGATACAGTTTAGATATAGTTTGTATATGGATACAGATGAAGTCATTCTTGATACTACTTACATGAGATATTAACCATGTTCTTACCAACTGTGGGAACCATACAACATTTACAAACAGCTTTTATTTTTCTCAGAGGATATTTTTATTTCTTTATGAAATTGCTGATTCCCTCCCCGCCTCCCCAGTCACATTCTAAAGCCAACGCGCTTACAACAGAAGATCTCTGAAGTAGTGTAAGGAAACTATCTCTTCCCTTTCTCAACCTCCTTCTCTGCCTAAGATCATAATTTTTAATGCCACTTTTATTGGTGACAAAATACCTTTCTTTAGGTAGGGAAGAAAAAAACAACACAAACCAAAAGGCTCAGTGATGAGAACAGTGCTCTTTCAGCTTTAATTATTTAACTGTCACTTAAGGACTGACTAGACTTTCTCAGTAGCATTCAGAAACTGTTTAATCTTCTGGCCTTCTGTCAAGTTTGTGTCCAGACACTTGCAGGATAGAAAAAGAGCACTGCCATCACTTCTTATGACATCCAGTTGGGGAAAGACAGGGTAATAGGTGTTTTCATTATGGACGTCTGGCCAGTGAGATTCAAATTTATTGATGGTTTATAGTGATAATGTGTAGTTCATGTGATTAAATTCTAAACCCCTTAAGTATGGATTTCATTTAAATAAGTGGATATTATTTACTCATCTCTCTTTTGGATATATTTGCTAATGGGGCTGCAATTCATAGATTCTTAGCATGGTTTGGGTTGGAAGGGACCTTAAAGATCATTAAGTTCCAACACCCCCTGCTATGGGCAGGGACACCTTCCACTAGACCAGCTTGCTCAAGTCCTCATCCAGCCTGGCCTTGAACACCTCCAGGGTGGGAGCATGCACAACCTCTCTGGGAAACCTATTCCAGTGTCTCATAACCCTTACGGTAAAGAATTTCTTCCTAATATTTAGTCTAAATCTACCCTCTTAAAATTTAAACTCATTACCTTTCACCTTATCACTACAAGTCCTTGTAAAAAGTCCCTTCCTGCCTTTCTTGTAGGTCCCTTTCAGGTACTGGAAGGGTGATACAAAGTCTCCCCATTTCTCATGTATGTCTGTTCCTGATCATGTGGATTTTAAATATCTGATCATTTGCTACAATTTTTACATTTTAATTTTGTACCTTTGTTGTCCTTCTGCGTAGTAAGGATGAAGAACATGCAGTCTTTTAGGCTTTATTGTATCATTTTGTATGGTTTCAGCAATAATGCTCCTCACCAGTTGAAGCTCATCAGCTTTGCAAAGTTATCATTGTGCAATACAAATATAACTGTTGTTACTTTAGAACTAAGCTTCTCAAACACTGTTCTGTTTCAGTAACTCTCTGCAGGGAGTAATCGTCATGAAGGGGTCTTATTTCCCAGCACAAGGTACAAAATAAGTGAGGTATTAGTCTGAAAAGCCTCCAGGCAAGAAGAAATTGTCATTGTTGACTGTATTAATCTGTGATATGTAGAAGCTACCTCGTTCATTCTTAAGCTGTTTCTTTGGTTTGGGGATTTTTTTAAAAGTCTGAATGGCCTTAGTGATTTGTGATTTCCTTTACATTTAATACAAAATAGCTACAGCAAAACCATAAGAATTGCCACAGGACTTAGCACATTTTACTGCATTACTTGCTTCATTTCCTCTTCTCCTCCTTCATATAATGCCTAACATCTATAGCCTAGAAAAGAATCTAGACTAAGAAACTTAATCCTTTTCTTAATGTCTTGTTATTTTACCTTCATTTGTACTTTTGAAACAACGCATTTGATTGAGAGGTAGGAGGTAAGAGTTAATAAAATGCTTGGACTGCTTTGCTTTAATGCAAAATATTTGCTACAAAGCAATTGCCAGGACCTCTGAAATGTGGCACCTTTGCCTTCTGATGTGTTTAGAACCAAATGACTCCCTTTCATAAAATGAACCACAAGTTACTAGTTTCCTATTGTGAGAAATATGAGTTTGTTGATTTCTTGAACTCAGTGTAGTTTGTAAGTCTCTGCATCTCTCCCTTTGACTGGTGAGATTGAGTCCTACGTGGTAGTGTAGATACAATAACTATATAGAGTGATCCAAACTTTGACATTAACTTGAAGAATATTCAATATTTTGAGTCATCAGCATGTGGCCATATAGAAGCCTCGTGCTACAGTTGCATAAAATAGTTTTAAGCAGCTTAGTTTACTTGCTTGCAGGTAAAAATAATGATCTTGCCTACTCACTCATTGTAGTATTTTTATTTTTCTGCGTTCATGGTGGTAAAGGTTTGAATGTTTTGAATTTTTTTTTTTTAATTGTTTTTTGGAAAATGGGTTTAGTGAAAGAATATTACTATGGTGATACTGCCCAAACTATTCTTAATTGCACCTACAATCCAGTAACATTTGCTTTCCATTTGTATGTGTCTATAGAATAAAAGCAGAATCACAGAACTGCTTCATTTGGAAAAGACCCTTCAGGACATTGAGCTCTGTTGTTGACCTAGCACCACCCTGACTGTTAAACTGTGTCCCCAAGTGCCATATCTGTACACAACACCTCCACCATTTCTCTGTGAAGCCAGTTCCACTGCCTGATCACCCTTTCAATACAGAATTTTTTCCTAATATCC
>WBNM01015646.1:0-26757 GCA_013399055.1 Ramphastos sulfuratus | reverse complement strand
GCGTAGACCACGTTCTGCGCCATTCCTTGCTCTGCCCTGATGGGTCTGATGGCTTCTGCTCCACCACGGTCAGCCCTGCTCTCAGGGCTGTGAAGAAGCGCAGCTGAATTCTGCAGAAGAGGAAGTTTTCTGTGAGGTGCAGCAGGAAAGTACAGCCACGGGGTGCTCTGCTATTGGCCCTGGCACTTTCGTCTTGTCTCCTTCCCTGCCCTGGAAGTTCTCAAGGTCCCTTGGGAAAGCAGCAGAGCCATACACCTTAGGGTGCCTTCATTGGGCAGAGCTGTAGGGCCCAGCTTACTGAAAGCCATCCTAAATCTCTGTGGCAGGGGAGAGAGTGGCCCACTTCTGCTTGGAAATAGATAGCTCTGTGTCTGGCCTCACACAGGGTGCAGCTTCTCCCTCTCTGTGCTCTGCTCCAGGGTTCTCGTTCTCTATCTCCCAATTCTGTCAGTGAGGAGTCCACAAGGAATTATGTCCCAGGTATGGAGAGGCCATGATAAATGGCCCTAATTTCTTTCCCCTCATTCCCTACTCTGTGCTCTCACAACAGCAGGTAGGCAGATGGGACAGTAAGTTTGAACTTACTGGATTGAATTTAGTAAGTTTCATTGGTCTCACTACTATTGCCACCATATCCTCCCTGGGCCTGGACCAGTGTTTGCCTGTTTGGACATGCTGTACTTTCTTAGGGACTGGATGGAAATTGCTCCTCACTAAGCCTTCCAAACCTGCTTCCTGTCCCCTTTGAAGGTGACTGATTTTTGCCTTTCTCCAGTGATGAAGGACTTCCTGTGTTCTTGCAGAGGTGATTCAGACTGGCTTTGCAAAGCAGACCTCCAGTCCTGTCCCAGGAACTGGCTGTGTCCAGATGTGCACAACGGGTTCACAACTCAGCATGTCTTCTTAAACCTGTGTTTCTCTGGATGCAGTTCAGTAGAGACCTCTGAGATGATGAGGGGCTGGAGGTTGGGACCAGGTGCTGTGAGTACTGAGGCTGTGGTCTGGGGGAGAGTGGATGTCATTGCTTTGTACAGCTTTTGGGGTGAGGGCTGGGTTTTGAGTAATACCAAAGCTTGAGTCATCTAGTGGGGCACCAGGGAGAGGACAAGAGGCAGTGACACAAGCTATATTGTGGGGAAATTCACATTCCTGGAGGCCAGGAGGGGAAATTTGCATATATGAAGACCTCCAGACCTCCACGCAGCTGTCCCCAGGGCAATATGCTTCTGTGTTCGGATCACCCTTGCTCTCCTATAGCTCTCACCTGTCCCAGGGATTTGGGTCCATCCTTGCATTCCCAGTGTCCTTACCTCAACCTGTGCTCCCCTGGCCCTGGTCTGTGATGATGGGGACTATGAGCAGTCTTGGGGCATGGGAGGGGATGGGCCGGTGGTGCTGGGACCAATGAGAGGATGCTGGTCCCTGCATCTGTGCCTCACTGGTCCCATCTGCTACAGTTCAGAGCAAACGTCTGTTTCTGCAGATGCTGACTGCACTTCTCCTTTGCACCCGAGAGACAGCACTATCACTGGGGAGCAGAATCATCCCAGAAAGGCATCTCAGAAACACAGTGGGAACCAGCAGGACCCTGGGCTTACTCAGTGCTTGCCCACATGGCCCAGAGCATGGTTTATGCTGACCTGAGGTTTGCCAAGATGATAGGGGGCCGGAGCATGGCCAGCCAAGCACTGGAGGCAGGTAAGAGCCTGTGGACTTGATACACTGCCCCTGCCACAACTAGCTCCATGAACTCAGCTGCCCTCCCCTGCCTTCCTCCAACAGCCCTCGGCATGGATGACACAGAGAGCCCCTATGAGAACACACAGCCAGAGCTGGCAGGGCAGGATGGAGATGGGGCCCAGCCGCACCCCAGCCCAGGTAAGTGCTGAACTGGAGCCCAGAGGACCCAGGGAGGTCCTGGTGTTGGTAGGGAGTGTTGTTTCAAGATGCTCCTATTCTCACTGTACCACCTATGCTATCATGCTACCTCCCCACTGTATACAGACAGGAGATTTCAGGGGTGCCAGGAGTTTTCAGACTCACAAGGTGGTGCCTGTGGTTGATTGTGCCTTGCAGCATTCTGGTTCCAGCGGTGGTGCATCCCTTTGGGGCTGATAGCAACCTGTCTGCTGCTGCTGGTGGCCACTGTGGTCCTTGGAGCTTGCTGTGAGTTGGAGCAAGGGTGGGCACTTTTGGGACAAAAGGTGGCTGGGCAACATGAGAAGAGGGAGGCAGCTGGTCTGGGGCAGGTGCCAGGGGTGAACAGGGTGGGATGAACAGAGGTTTGCTCACATATGCTGCTCATGGCTGGGTCCCTCTGCCCGGTTTGCTACAAGCTGGCCTTGTGTCACTCACTCTTCATGAGTCCCTTTCTTGTCTCTCACTGCTCACCTTCCCCACCCCATTCTCCATTTATGCTCCTTTCCCTTTACTTCCAATGGTTGCCCAGTGTTGTACTGCTGCACCCTTCCCGCACCTCCCCTGCTCTCTTTGCTTCTACAACCTGTCTTGCCTTGCCCTGCTCTTTCCTGCCAGCTCCTGCCCAGTCACTCACTATACACTTCCCTGCTCTGTCTTCCCCTCCTAACCCCTGATCAGGGTCGGTTCTGTGTGCCCCTGGCAGAGGTGTCCTACCTCTGTGCCTCAGCTGACCCCTTCTGTCCCCAGACTGGCAGGTCGCTCGCAGCCTGCAAGATGCCTCCCGTGAGCACGCGGCCGAGCAGGGCCGCCTCTCACAGGAGGTGACTGCACGGGAGCAGAGCCTGCAGCAGATGCGTCTGGAGCTGGCATGGGCCACAGCGGAGCTGCTGCATGCATGGCGAGAGGGCAACAGTAGCCAGATGGAGCTGGGTAACCGGGACAGTGAGCTGAGACGTGTCATGGAGGTCCTGGGGAAGATGGAGAAGGACATGCAGGATGTGCAGGGGAAGCTCAACAACAGCGAGAGCACTGTGGCTGCCCTGCGCTCCTGCACGGCTATAGGTAGGGAGACAATGGAACAGTGACTGTGTATCCCAGGGGACTGGCATCACTCAGCAGGTGCAGTGCCAAGGCACGAGCGCTGGCTTTTCTGGCCACATGGTGAGGTCATGGTGGTCGAAAAGCTGGAGCTATGTCTGGAGCAGAGGCTGCGCCTGCAGTGTCTGCTGGGAAGATGTGGGACTCTTCCTGGTCCCACTCCAGTGCATCTGTGACTGAACAAGCACCTGAGCTGTGCCCCTGCCCCCAGATTGCTGCCCTTCAGGCTGGCTGCTGTACAGAGGCAAGTGCCTCTTCATCTCGTCGGAGAAGAAGACATGGGAGGACAGCAGAGACGAATGTGAGAAGAAATATTCTCAGCTCCTGATCACCAAATCCTGGAGTCGTTGGACTGTGCCTGTAGGTTGCTGGGGTAGCTAAGCCAGGAGCCAGTGCTTCCAGCCCTAGGCTACTCAGATAGGCCAGCACATCTCTGGGAGCCCCTGGTTTGCCAAAATACTGGAGAGGCTAATCCTTGGATCACATCTGGGGGTAGGCATGAGGAAGAGAGGCTCTGGCACTGCTACATGCTTCTCAACCTGGAGCAGGGCACTGGGGATGCTCAGATGTCTTGCCCCATAGAGCTCCAGCCTCCGAGCTCCTTAGGGAGATGCCCAGCCCCTGCAAACACTGCAGCACATTGGTACCACGAAAAGGCACTAAAAGGCCCATTTTTTCCTTCCCCAGACCTTCCTGAGGAACGCAGACATCCCATACTGGATCGGGCTGCAGAAGAGCAGCTTCCCCTGGTATGAATATGACTGGCTGGAAGAGGAAGACCCAGACAGTGATGGAGTACCAGACGTCTGGTTCTGGGTGGATGGTTCCCTTTATGAAAGGTACTTGACAGCACAGCCTTTTGCCAATAATCTCTCTTCTCTACCACTGCTTTAGGAAGTGTTTTAAGTCTCACCAATACCCAGTTTCAGGCTCAAGCACTAGGAAACACAGAGCATCAAAGCAGCTGTGGCCACGGTGGGGTGGGTGCAGCGGTCTGATGAGACGCTGAGAAGCCATGCAAAGTAAAATTAGGACTCGGGGGCACAAGGGCAAGGCAGGCACAAGGAAGAGGCAGTGAGAGAACACAAAATAAACTGAAAGTTTGATTTGGAATCTAGACAAAGCATTTGATGCTTTGAATGCTCCCTATTCCTGATGGTTCATCTGTAAGGGGAAATCAAGCCTTCCCACCAACAGAGGGTCCTTGGCTCCTCCCCTGCATGTGCATTCTGTCGCCGGCTTGCCACTGCTTCCTCTTGCAGTGTCTGAGAGCAATGGGGAGGAACAGGCCTGTCTGGCCAGGTGTTGGGTACCCACCCCTGCTTGCTACCAGTCTCTCCATCCTTAGCTCTGCCATGGGAGATTGTGCCCCACTGAAGCTTCACAGCCCGTGGCAGCTTCTCTGGCCATCCATGTGCCTTTGGGGAGGACTGGGCTCTCCTCACCACTAGATAACTGCAGTTATGACATTTCCATGAGCAGCAAGGCTGTGATTCAAGCAACGGGGAGCCTAAAGAGAGTCAAAGTTAATGCAAACCTGTTGCAGTTGTTTCTCAGCCTGCCCAAAGAAGTCACGTCTCTAGAAACACACAAAGTCAGTTGGATGGAACTCTGAGCAACCTGGTCTAGTTAAGGATATCCCTACTGACTGCATGGGGGTTGAACTACATGACCTATAATGGTCCCTCGCAACCCAAACCATTCTATGATTCACTAATTCTAAGGGCAGGGATGTGTTGGCTGAGGCTTTGGTCTGTGAAATCAGTAGGGGAAGACTGGAGGATCCTCTCTTTGCTTAAAGCATTCAGCTCCTCCCATGTGAGTGTACCAGAGATAGCTGTCAGCGCCATGGCTGCCTTGGCAGAAGGTGGTTGGTGGGGTGGTTGATAGGCTATTGGCAGGCTTCTGATGGGTCATTTCTCCACCCAGGCCATGGCAGTCGAAGTTGAATGGGTCCTGTGCCATAATAAGCCGTGGGAACATCAAACCTGCGCCATGTGCCAGTCCTGATGACCTGCACCTCTGGATCTGTGAGAAGGCAGCAGGGCCATCTTCCCCTTTCATGGGATGATTGCCACTGGCTCCAGCAGTGCTGTGGTGAGTGTGCCCTGGGCACTGGGGGCAAGACCCATGGGTTATGCATGTCCCTGCATCAGCAGAGAGCCTGGATCTCTATGTGGGGCATGTTGACCCCTTCCCTTGGAAAGGAAGAGGTATGCAGGCACCTCCGTGTTCTAGATGGAGCCTGTCTCTGTCTCTTTACTGCCATGGAAGCCCTTGGTCTGTGTTAGCTCAAGAAGCACCCACAAGCTGTGGTGCAGCAAATGGGCAAGGTGGGGGAAACCCCAGCCCGCCTGCATGTGGTGGAGGCTGGGGAGAACCTCACCCTCAAACTCTGTCTTCCCTTGCAGCACCTGCACCCCACATTGCCTCTGCTTCAGCTTTGCTGCACCCCTGCCCAGGATGTCCAATCCATTTGAACAACTGCCTTCTCTCTCACAGGCCTCTGCCCATGGGCTGTCCAAGTTTTTCTCAGTGATACCAAATTACATTCCAGCATCATGCAAGCTGGGGATGGTGGTGGCAGTGGCCTTTTCCCCCTAGCTGCATGTGGTACACTGTCTTTCTGAGCATGGTGGCTGGTGTGCCATGGGGAGCTCACTCGGTCACAGAGCAAAGCAAGCCCTGATGCACAGTACTGCAGCCATGCAGCATCCCCATCATGCAGTGAGCTGAGAAGCTGGCATGCAAAGATGTGGGAGCAGGTGGACAGACCTACACTTAGCCAGTTCCACTCCCCACAGCAGAGAGTTTCTGTCTGGCCCCATCCTAGAAGCAGCTTAGACACAACTTTTGGGTTCAGTGGCTAGTGCATGTGCTGGCATCTGGCATTCTTCTACTGATTAGAAAGCAAAGCTATGACCTGTAGGATTGTATAATGTGATGGTACCTTTCAAAAGCAAAACCAGCTGCGGCACTTGCAGCAGACTGATGTTTTGTGAGACAGGTCATCAGGACATTAGTTACTACACCTGTGTGCATGTGAAGATTAAGCAAAACAGCCCTGATGCAGCATCACAGCCAGGCAAGAGCAGAAGTCCTGTTTAGCCAAGTGAAAATGTTCTCAGCTTATTACAGGGTTGTGTGTGCCATACATGGTTGATTAATTGCTATGTGAATTAGTTGGCTTTGAAGAGCATAAAGTGTTAAGGCTACCTGTGAAAGCTTTTTGGAAGTAGCACACGTCACTCCTCTATCTTGTTTGCTAGTTGATGCCACTTTGTAGCAATAAAGAGACACAGCTTGTCTGCTTCCTCTTTTCTTGTCTACCAACACACAGACTTAAGGCTATGAACCCAAAGAACGTAAATAATAAATGACAGTTTGACCAAAACCATTTCAACTAAGATGGCAAATCTGTGGGCATTGAGATCTTGGACTGAGAGTCAGGCTGGCTTTTAGTTCCCCAGGGGCTCCCTAGAAGGATCATTTTGGGGCCAGGCTTCCTTTCATGTCTGAGATGCATTCAAGGGACATAAGTGGGAGCCTGTGTTGCTGTGACATTGCCTTTATTGAACACTTTAATTAAGATAGGCGTATATTACTAGCAAGTATTATTAGTAGGAATAATAAAATGGACAAGAGTTCTGCATTCACCAGTGCACTATGCAGGAGGAAGGAAAGCTGGCTCCCAAACTTGCCAGGGGCTCGGCCTCTTGACTGCACTGCCCACTGGCCCCTTTCCCCCCACTGTGGTCCCAGCTTAGGTGGCAGCCCTTGGCATGGGGTGGATAGGGCCAACTCTGGCACTAGCAGTCCTCCCTGTGCATTGCCCCAAGTGCATCACTCCTCTCTTAGGTTTCTGCATGCCTCTCCCCATGTCAGGGACCTGCTGTGCTCCCCACACTTGCAGGGAAGCACAGAGACACACACCATCTCATAAAGGTCATTCAGAGCACACATAGACTGACACCTCTTTCCCTATCCCAACCCCACTCATGCCACAGCCTGGGCTCTCCCAGGTAAGCAGGCTCATTGCACACCTCTCTGCAAGATTCTACAGAACAGTGAGCCCTTGGAGAAGCAGGCGTCCTGAACCCAGGGTTTGAGCCCAGGGTGCCCTGAAGGGAACCAGCCCTACTGCCCAAGATAGTGCTAGAAGTGTTTAGAAAGGGGGGTTAATTGCACTTCAGTCCCTGCAGGGACTCAGCCTACCCCTGGAAATCCCCACAAACTCCCAGGGCTGATCCTTGCGGGAAGGACTCCTGGGCAGTACCATGGTGAACATGGCATGGGGCACTGTGACCACCAGAAGCCACCAAGAGTAGAATGACAACAGCCATTGCTGCAGCTACAGAGGGAATCAAGGGATGGCTGGACACAAACCCACTTTCCAGGGGTCCCCAGCACTAGGATTGTCCCTCTGGTAGCTTTGGCTTGGGCTCTGCTGGCACTGGCCTTGGGACTTTCTGGTGGTGGCAAAGAGGGCTTTCAGCCTCACAGCTAAGGGGCTGGTTGCTGGATGGCCCAAGGGCTGTCCCGTGACAGTAAGAACAGGGCAGCACCTCATGCTTGTCCAATGCACTGGTGGAGCTGTGCCCATGCAGCATGGCTGCATGCTCTGTCTGCTCTGGTGTTGCTATGCATGGAGAGCTGAGGTCAGGGGTATGCTGGGTGGCTGACAGCTGTGTGCAGCTTAAGGTGGTGCCAGGTAATTCAATGGAGGACGATGGCAGCACACCACTGTCAGAGCCACAGTCCACCTGCTTCTCTGGCCCATGGCTCAAGACAGACACTTCACCCCAAGCTGCAGAATGCAGTAGGGCAGAGGACTGGGAGTCATCGCTAGGATGACGGGACCCCACATCTTGCACCAGGCTCTCCCCCTGGGGCAGCTCCAGGGAGGCAGGCAGCAAGTGGCACTTGAGGGGGCTGGCAGCAGGGGCTGAGAAATCACATTCCACCTTGATGCCAGACTCCGGTGTCATAGAGCTGCTGTGCTGCAACGTGGCAAGGGAGGGCAGGTTGGAGGTCAATGAGAGGGTTGACTTGTTTGGTGTGCTGATTATCTTGATTTTACCCCTCTTCAGGTCCTCACGATGGGAGAAGGGGTTGACACGGGGTGTTGCCTCCTTGGTGCTGGCCCCACTGCAAGGCTTCAGCAACAGGGTGGATGATTTGGGGGTGGACGATTTGGGGGTGGACAGGCTGTAGGAGTGGCTCTCATCCTGCTGCTGGTACTGTGTCCCCACCTCACACAGCAGTGAGTGCTTGGCGTGGTCAGACGCTGTTCCGGCAACCCCTGAGCACAGGCATGGGAATCAGTTACCAGTTACCAGCACCCAGTGTGGGGGTGCTATAGGGGGACAGACACCCAAGAACCCAATGGCCCACCCTGAGAGGGGAACAGTGACCAGGTCCTTCCTTCAGATCTCACACAACCCATCTCTTTTCCCTACAGCTGTTGTATTGCATCCCCCTCTCCTTGCAAACTATCATGGCCTGTCCCCAAAGCAGCCACATACCACTGATTGTGTCTGTTGTCCCAGGTGAGAGTGGGCTCTCCTCAGCATCGGAGAGGGTAGTCCTAGCTTCTTCAGTGCACCTCTGCTGCCGCAGGACATCCTCCAGACACCTTGTGATTTCTACGAACGACGGGCGTGAGGTGGGCTCCATCTGTGGGCAGGAGGAGTACCCTGTTAGGACTGCAGGCTCCCAAGTATCCCTGGATCCTTGCCCAGTGAAGGCAGCTCCCTGCCTCTGCCCCCTGTGCAGGCATGGCTGCCTGTCCTGCCTTGACTGAGATGGGGGCTCACATTGCAGCAGTTGAAAGCAAGCGCGAGGAAGGCCGTTGGGCAACTGGTTTCCACCATCTCGCAGAATGCAGTGACATCCAGGCCATAATCCTGTGCCAGTGAAAGAAGGAACAGTGAGGTTGGGTCCCCTTGGCACCACACAGCTCAGGGTGGCCTGGTTCCTGCTCCCCACACTGTGTGCCACGCAGGAGTGTGAGCCTGGCAGTACCCTGGCTGGGACACAGAAAGGGCATCCCATGGCTAAGTCAAGTTGAGGCACAGATGTGGGATGCTAAGAGAGAAATCCCTCTTACCTCTCCCTCTGCCTGAATCTGGCTGTGTCCTCTTACCTAGGCTGACCATGGTCTCTGAGGACAGGTTATTGGCAGAGAGCACTCCTCCCTGGGCAGCATCTGGGACACAGCACCCCTGCCCTGAGGCGTCAGGCAGCTCCAACACAAAGCTCTGCCCTTAATTTAGTGAAGTGGTCCCAGCTACAGTGCTGCTGCCTGCCACCCTCCCTCCCCATCCCCATCCCAAGGAATCACCTCAGTTCGGGGCATGTAGTCAGGGTCAGCAGGGATGCGAGCAATGGTCTCACACAGGATGATGCCATATGAGAACACATCGGCCTGCAGAGAATGGGAAGTCATTTGGGGCACTGCAGCCCTAAGGCAATGTGCTCACCATTCTGTGAACCCACAGCTCCCCTCCTCCCTGTGGAGCCACACCAGAGGCCCTGCCACCTCACTACCTGAAGGACAGACATCCAGTAACTTCCCTCTGTGGGCCCAAGTGCCTTCAGAGCTGTAACTCCTGCAAATTGCTGGTGGTGCAAGTCTGGATAAAGCCTCACACACTCAGCCACAGAGCCTCACCGTCTCGTTGTAGAACTCTGCTCGCAGCACCTCAGGCGCCATCCAATATGGAGAGCCCACCACAGGAAGCGGGTCCTTGCTGGGGAACATGGCAGGACATCAGGAGCTGCCCACAGTAGGAACTGTCCCTGTCTGACCTTCCATCCTCCCGCCCACATCACCATCTCAGTCTCCCTCCTAGTCTAACCTTACTCCATACACTCCAGAAATTCATCTCTTCGCACCCACATCATCTCCTCCTTTCTCCATCCCCTTCTAGCTAGCCCCAAATGTGTTCTTTGCTCCACAAGTACTCACAGCTAAGGACCATCACCACTGCCTTCCATCCCCGTCCTTTTATATGTACTCCAAATGTCCATTCCTCCCCACCTCCTGCTCCAAGCAGGCTAGAAACCTCCCACTCCAAGGATAGGGACAGACTGATTGATGCTGCCCACAGACCTGCAAACAGGGATCTTCTCTGCCAAGCCAAAATCACCCACTACAGCTGTGTAGCCATTGGTCTCACGGCGCACTAGGCAGTTCTGAGGGCACAAGAGGATGCCTGTCACACCAACAGCACCAGCCTTGCCTCACTGGCCACTGCGCCCAAGGTGTGCTGACACAGCACAGCCTCCTGTTCCCCAGCCAGTCATGCTTAGTGCAGCCATGTGGGTACAGGACAACAAGGGCAATGAGATGCCTTGTAGCATCCTGTACCTTGGAAGTGAGGTCACGGTGGAAGATGTCACTGGAGTGCAGGTAGCACAGGCCATAGGCTATGTCGAGGGCCAGCTTGACACGCAGGGACCAGGGTAGGGGAACAGAGCTGTCCAGAAGCTCCTCCAGGTTTCCACCATTGATGTACTAATGGGAAGAGTTGGACCATTGTATTGCTGTGCTTTCCCTCCCATAAAGTTGGATGTCCATCTCATCCCAATGCATCCTCCAACCACCACCCCATGGCACAGCCCCTCACTAAACCTTGCACTGTGCATGCACCACAGGCCAAGGAAGCATCTCCGTAGCCATCACCGGCCCCTTGCTGGGCCCACAGGAGCCCCAAGACTCATGTCTGCCACCCTGCTCTCACCTCCACCAGTGCATGCAGCTGTCCCTGGTGAACACACGCACCCATGAACCTGCAAGGTAGAGGGGACCCGAGAGTGGTTGCAGTAGAGCCTACTCCCAGCAGCTCATTCAGCGCTGATGAAAAATCCTCCAGGCTAGGCAAAGGTGGGGGGAGGGGAAAGAGGGACAACAGTGGGGGAGCAGGTCCTACCTGAGGATGTTGGGGTGAGAGAGACGGTTCATCAGCTGTACTTCCCGCAGCATGTTGCCCCGGTTGCTCTCCAGCTTGTTCATCTTCAGCACCATGATCTGCCCTGACTGGCGGTGCCGCACCTGGAGGGGTTGCAAGGGAAGCTGAGCCCCATGTTTCTGCAGCCCCTCTGGACCCAATACCCACCCCAGCCCTAGAGATAGGAGCTGAGCACCCCATGCACCCGAGGTATGAAGCACCCCAAGGATTGCCAGGGCTAGCAGGTACTCTCTCCCACCATAGCAGCACCCAAAGGAGCCCCCATGCTGATGAGACACATTTTCCCTGAGCCATACTGCTTATTGTGCCTGTGCCTAGCCCTCCTGGAGAGATAATGGCAGCTCCTGTAAGCTGTGACCCCAGCCCTGCTGACAGGACAGTGCTGAAAGGTGCAGCACTGAGGTGCACTAAGGAGGGTTTTTTAAAGATATCAGTACCACCTAGCCACACCCTACCAGCATGATGTTGATGATGGAAGGCACATGCTGCCGTCCCAAAGCAGCCCTGGGGGATGGCCAATGATACCCCAGTGCATGACCCCAGCCTTGCTGGGCACAGTGCTTGGATGAAGCTGTAAATTCAGCTAGCCCCAGCCTGACTGTCATGCAAGCCAAGGGCCTGGCCCCTCACCAGGAACAGCAGCTGGGAGCATGGCCAAGCACAGACACTCCTCCTCCCTCCGCAGCCCCTAGGCACATGTGGGATGATATGAGCATGGAATACCCTGCCTCCAGCACCACAGTGCATGGCCACTGAGCGCCAGCACTTTGGGCAGAGAGGCTGAACCAGTGCTGAGGGTTCCTTCCTGAGCAGGCACTGAGGGTGTGACAGGACCCCCAAAGAGCAGCAGCTGGTGGGGGGCACAACTGGGCAGATTCAACCTGTCCCTCTGCACCCACTCAGCTCTGCACAGAGGCACAGGCATTCCCCGGTGTTACTGTCAGCTCTCTGCTCTTCTCCTTTTTAGTCAATGTTGGTTGAGGCTGCTGTGCTGGTGCCAGCCTCTGGCCTGCCCCACACCCCCCTCAGCTCAGGGATTGCCTCCCTGGGAAAAACGGGAGGCTAGCTGGGGGCAGGTTCCCCAGCACCTCTCATCCTGCTTGCACTTTGGCCCCTTTCCCCATCACAATGGGGGATAGCTGGCATACTGGGCACTGTGGCTCTCTTCCCATTCCAAGGCACACAGGCACCACTTCAGGAAGCACTTGTCCCAGAGTGCATGCTAAGATCGGATCTATCCAACACACAATACCCAGGGGATACACAGCAACTGCAATCCCACATCAAAGGGTCTGGGGATGAAATTAGTGATTTATAAAGTTTCCTCCGTATGTTTGGATGAACCAAGGCCAAACCAGCCACAAGCACAGAGGAAATAGCCTTGCACCACCAGACTGCCCTGCCACCAGCTCACTGACTTCATAGAGAGGTTCTAAGTAATTTAGTGGCTGCTTGTCTGCAGGCACCTTTCTGGTCAGCCAGTTGGCATGCAGGGTTTGCAGGCAGAAGCCATGTGACAATGGTGATCAGGATGGGCCTTGGACAAGCAAGAAAGGCACATCCCAGAGAGCTGCCAGTGTGTCCCATCACCATGCTGCAGAGAGGTTCCCCCTCCCTCCTCCTCACTAGAGGAGCACTAGATAAAGCTCCAGAGCTCAGGGGAAGTCCATCCCAGGGTGATGGCACAGTCCCTTCTGTGGAGAGCATGGCTTGTCCTGTCTGTGTACCCAGGGCACCCTATCTAATGCCACCTCAGGTTCTCACTGTGTCCATCACCCTACTCACCCCAACCCATCACTGTCCTGCAGCATCTGACACCACTACCAGCCCCTTTCAGTGTTCTAGAGAGGTGTTCCACACCTGCACCAGCAGACAGGGCAAGAGCCATCCCCACCATTGCCACCTTCCTTCCACCCCACTCCTGTGCATGGGGCAGCTCAATGCAGCAGAGATGGGACTCAAAGCCAGACTTTGGTGGCTGGGAAGGCTCTAAGGAGGGACCTCCCTTACCAAAGCAGAGCGGGCAGAGTCTCACTTGGTCCCTTTAGCTCTTTGCAGGGCAAGGGCCAAGGGAGCCAGAGCCTAGATGAGGCCAGTAAGACTCCCAAGCCCCTGATACTGAGTGATGCCCAGCAAAACTTGCCCAGTGGCAGTGCTGTCTTCCCTTCCTATGCTACGAGGGGCTGGCAAGACTAGCTTGGTAGGTTTGCCTGACAATGACAGCTGCAAGGTGGCAGGACCCAGTTCAATGGTGCTAGCAGGCTTGGCCCCACCAGGATGACTGCGGGCGATGAGACTGTGGCACCAACACCCACAATGCAAATGCCTGGCCTGCAAAGTGCTGGCACTCAGTGGCCATGCACTGTGGGGCTGGCCAGGTGCCCATGAACAGTAATGTCCTTGCATCAGGAAGCAGTCCATGGCTTAAATTCCTGTTACTAAGCTTCCTACCATTGCAATAGGCTGGGTCAAGTCTGAGTGCAGCTGCATGGAGTCTGATGCTTTAATCCTGAAGAAGAGGCAGCCTTGTGAAGGGAAGACCTGGTGAAAGCTCCTTCCCTGGCTGGCTTGCTCTCTGGAAGCAGGCGTAGCAGAGAAAAGGAGCAAGACCTCCATTAGGGTGCAAGCTCTTACTAAGGGGTTTCCTTTCCCAATGCCATCTGGGGAAGGTAGTGGGCAGCAGGACTGCATCCCCCCTTGCCTCTCTGGGCACTGGCGTGGTGCCCAGGAATCCCAGTGCATTCCAAAGAGCTGAGCTCAGCTGTGCAGTTCCACCCAGCAGTTGTGTTGGGGTACAGGGGGAGGATAATCTGCTGGCCTCTACCCAGGATCCAGGCAAGCCGTTGTATCTTGCTGGTGGCCTTCAGTATGCCACACAGCCCTTCACTGGGTGCTTCCTTTGGGTACCATGGTTGAGCCAGGGTGCCATGGCATGTCAATCCCCATCCCATCTGTTGCCAATGCATGAGGCTGGGGGATGGGAAAGGGCTGGCTGCAGCCTCAGCCTGGGCACAAGGGAGCTGAGCTCTTCTAACAGAGGAAATTAGAGTCTTATTTAAAGAGCATGCTAATCAGAGCAAGCAGATGGCATGCTCCCTCCCCACAGCCAGCACTCCTGTCTAGACACAGGGTGAAGCTCCCCTCCTAACCTCCTCACTCAGGGGTCTGACCACCCGACGCCCTTGCACAGGCTCACACATAGCCCCATGCAGTGCATGTCTTATCCCAGCACAGGCAAGGCACAATCACACAGGGGCATCATCTTGCCCCCCTCACCCCAAAGAGCCCTGTGGGGAAAGACAGGAGAGCAAGCTGATGAACTGGGGACCCCAAGTAGCTCAACAGCTCTTTTACTATGCAGGACTGGCAAACCTGCTCATAGCATGGAAAAGGTTTCCACCTTTCAAAGACAGACTTCCTCCAGGGAAGTGAAAGAAGCAGGCCATGCAGCACCTGATCCTTGAGCATCAGCAGCCCTCATCTCCTGTGCTCACAGTTCCAATTTCTAGGAGCATAACAGGAGCTGGGGCAGTGCCAGACCACTGCCACCCCTTGCAACAGCGCAGGAGGGACCAGCAGGTCCACAGTGCATTTCCAGCACCTAAGTCTCCCAAATGGCAACAGCGGGGCCAGGGCTATTCCCCATCTGACCAACCATGGCAAATTCACTTCTCCTTGTCAGCCTTAGTTTCCCCATCTGTGTCACACTGCTCTACCCTTCTTTGTAAAAAACAAAAAAAGGCAAAGTCCACTGATGGAGGGTAGCAGATACGAGGAAAGGAGTTGTGTCATTAGTTGCACAGGTAAATTGGGAGTAAATACAAAATCTCAAAGGCTGGTGGTAAGCAGGTAGAGATGAGCAGGGCAGCAGTGCCAAAGCCCTCTCTTGAACTCTGTTGTGCTGGGATTTGCTAATCCCCCTCCTTGGCATCATGGAAATGGGGTGATTTGCTGTACTTTGGGAAGCAGCATTTCTGAGAGTATAGAATTTCTGCCATGTGCCAGAGAGGGGCATAAGGTATGAAGCTGGGCGAGTGAAGACCTCTGGATACAGCCCTCAGGACAGCAAAGCCAGACTGTCTGCAGCCTCTGCATCTGCTGCAGAACTGCACATGGGGATGCAAGAGAGGAATTTGGAAAAGAAATGCAACAGTTCAAGGGCTGGTAGAAAATGTCTGGCATAAACACACCTGGCTCAGTCTGCTGTACGTGGAGAAGTGGCTTGCTGCAGTGTAGATGTCCCTGAGAAAGCAGGTGGGCCTGGTGCCTCTGAAATGGCACAAAGGCAATAGGAACCAGATATTCGGGAGGGAAACAGCCCAGCGATGTCACACAGCAGAGGATCGGCCAGGAACAACTCCCAGGCAAAAGGAAAGCTTCTCATCACCACTGTCTCGTCTTCACTCCAGCCAGCCTTTCCAAGAAAAGTGTTTGGCTGAAGCAGGATAAGGCTCAACCGAAGGGCTAGCTTTGGACATCAGGGCTCAGACACACTATGCCTTTGGCTTTAATGCTGCAAAGACAATCAGACGTCCATTCTAGTACCTCAGAACTCTGCCCGGCCCTGGCCCAGCTGCACACTTGCACCGACCTACCTGCATAGAGGCAGAGGTATCCAGGTCCCCTCTTTGTCTCCCATGCCCATCAAGCCTGAAATGAGGCTTAGCAGCCACAAGGAGGAGGTAGTTGCCACGTGCCCACAACCAGGGAAAGCAACAGCAGGAATATGAGGTGAGAGGAAAACAAGCCCTAAGCTGCCCTGCCAAGCTTCATACTCCTTGCAAGCTCAAGCAGCCAAACCCCAGCTCAGATCCATGGCTTGCCCCATCATCCTGCTGAGTTCTTGGACTCAACCCACCACACGAGCACAAAGTCCCATCTGCCCCCTTCTGCCCTTGTCTCCTCTCTAGCATGCACACATTGGCTTTGGCTGCCTCATCCAACTCCCAACCCCCAGCTTCTGCCAGTCCCCCAAATCCTACATGTAGGAGGCTCCACAAGAGTATGAGCAATGGGTGGGAGAAGGCACATTCTGTGGCTCCTGCAGGGCCTGGGAAAACAGAAACAGTGAGGCAAGAAGAGACCATGGCCTGGCCAACACACAGGAGCATCCATTATTAAAGAGCGGTGTGTACACCTGACATTATTAAATGCTTCCCTTTGCTTCGGGATGCTGCTGCACACTAAGTCAGAGATCAATAGCAGGAACCTGGCCAGCAGAGAGGTTATGGCTCTGCAGGGGCAGAAGGGAATGCAGAGGGATCCCTCTGCACGCCCAGTACAGCCCCTCACAGGACACCTTTCTTGTGGCTGCATAGGAGCTGGGTCTTGGTGTCTGCTGAGCAGAGAATGGTGACAGAGCTGGAGAGGAACCTCAGGGTTCCTGCTGCCTAGAGTATGCCTAGTTGTGCTGCAAGTGAGAGCCTGGTCCCTTGCAGAGGACACAGCGTAATACTGCCCAAGACACCAGCAACCATGGTGGGAGGTGCTGGGGGTCCTGCCTAGCCAAATGATGTCCTTTGATGGAGGAAAAGCCATCAGAAGGATGGCTTAAGGACAGTCCTTGCACAAAAGCTTGTGGTACCTTAGGTGATAGCGTTACAAAAAATTTACCTAGGCTGTTTCAACTACTGAGGACATCCCAATTACAAATCCCAATTACAAATTCTTCATTTTTTCCCAGTATCTTGTCTAAAAGCACAGTTTATCCCTGAATGTGTACAGTATTTTGATAACAATGCTGAGAAAGAAAAACAACGTGGGCACAACACCTCCTCTTGGACAGGGAGAGGTTACCATGGCCTCAGCACTTGCATGGGCTGGCAGGGTACTCACCGTGCACCTCTGCTGCATTGTTGGGACCCTGAGCTCCCCCCACCAGCACTCATACACCCCCAATCAGGGTGCAGGCCACAAAGAGGCACCCCCACTCTGTCAGTCCCAGAGAGGATTAAGAACAAAGGCAGCCCAGGGGCTCCAGGAGCAGGCTAGTCCCTGCACTGCTCTACAGCATCACGCCCCTCTCCCATACCCAGTCACCTTCATGAGGCTCCAGTGGGGCACCCTGCACATCTGCCTGTCCAGCGCAGGCTGGAGCAGGCACAGCAGCGCTGGATCACCTCTGACTGGCTGAAAACGTTGCCCGAATCCCCTGCAACCGGCACACCCTGGGTGTGGCTGGTGTGGGGTCTTCAGGCTTTTGACGGGCGGCTGCGGGGCTGCGTTGCCTGCCACCTCACCGCTGCTCCGACCACCCCCCACGCTGCCCCGCTTCGACCCACAGCGGAGCGTTCCGGCGCGCTCAGCCTTCCCGGGAGAGCCGGCGTTCCCCTCCCCCTGCAAGGAAGAGAGGTGGAGGCACAACAACCCAAGGACCGAGTGAGCCCCTAGCACCCCGCATTCCCGCCTCACGTCACCGCCTCGCTTCGCCCCCCATAGATGCCGAGGGCGGGTGGCCAAACACCAGCACGGTCCTCCTGCACCCCACCGAGGGCATACATGGGAGCCGCGGTCTCTGGGGGATGCCCAAACCCGGCGAGATGCCTCCCGCTCGACATACCTTGAACACCTCTGAGAAGAAGCCGGCACCGATCTTCTCGCAGTAGAAGTCCTCGATGCGGGACAGGCTAGAGACGGCGCTGCGCAGCGCCCGGTACGAGGAGGACCAGGGCTGCGGCCGCCCGTAGCCCCTCGAGGGGTTCTCCGCAACCTCTTCGCCCTCCCCGGGGCGCTGGAGCTTTCCCCGGTCCATGTCGGTCCGGCCGACCACCCTCGGTGCCACTCACGCCCCCGCGCAATCCCCGCAGCCGCCGGCGGCGGCAGCGACGCCGCCGCCTGTTCCCTCGCCCCGATCCACGGAGCGATGTTGGCGGCGGCGGCGGCGGCTGCAGACTCACGAGCCTGCTGCCCGACAACCCCGCACTGCCTGCGCTCTACTCCACCGCCCTAAAATACACCACGGGCGGGGCGTGGCCGGGGCGGGAACAGACCTTAACTCCTTGGGATCCGCCGCCACCGGGACTGGCCGGAGCGACCTCCCTGCTCCGCTCCCGGCTGGATAGGGTATCCGCAACTCTCTTAGTTGTGCTAAACTAGCACCGCATTTCACCCCAGCTGCTGGGGTCTGTGCTCCTGGGGAGTGGTTCAGCGGCAGGACGCCCTCCTGGCCGTCATCTCCTGCCCTCACATGAAGGGCTACACCTGAGAGGCTGTGAGGAGGAGGAATAAATAGCTGGAGGAGTTCTGCTTGAGGCTTTGGCCACTTAGCGCTTTGTCAATCTGGATTATGGGCAGCCCAGAAGAGGTGCGAGCAGAGTTTATTTTCACTTCCACTGGGATGAAAACTTATGCCAAGCCAAACCCTCACAAGGATTTTTGCTGCAGTTTGTGCTCTTCAAGTGTTACCAAGGAATCATGTCTGCCATGTCTTTGTGTCCTGTGTCACTGCTGTTCAGGGAAGACCATGGACATCTGGATCGCCCACATAGATTTTCTAGATCAGACCTAGATAACCAAGGCTCATTACTGTGTTACCTGTTGACAGTGCATAGAGCCCTTTCTTCACCTTCCTCTCCCCACAGAGGTCTGCACAAGACTGCCTCATGCTCCCATTGCTGTCATTTGCTATGCCCCCTCCAGTGCCTTGGCTTTGCCAGCTGTTTCCTCCCTGTCTCTTTCTGTTGAGTTCTACTCTCTTTAGGAGTGTAACATGCTTGCCACTGTTCTTTTACATTGCAGGTCATTGTCAGCCTCTTGTGGTCATACTGCATCCCATGTCTTCTTTATGTGTAAGTGCGCTCATGGCATCTCAGTGACAGCCAGCCTTCAGGACCTGTTTCCTGACAAGTACCAATAGGAAAACCCACATGCCTTCCCACAGGTGGAAATCTGCATTTCAAGGCATAGCTCATTTTCCTGCAGCAGTGGTATTTCCTGCTCACTGGCTGGTGCCCATGGTTATATACTTGATGCTAGGCAAGTAGTGCAAAGTCTTCTAGGGTGGGAAGGATCCTAGATGTCACATTTTGGTGCAGCAGTGAGGAGGCATGTTCACTGCTTAGAAGGGGTTTCATGGTGGCAAAGTGGGAAGGTGTGTGCCAGGGACGTCTAACTCAGGCTTGGACTGAATCAAAGGTTTCAAGTCTGTCAAGGCTTTTTTGTCTGCCACAGTGAAACGTGTAATCTGAGGATGCTGTGAGGGATCCAGCTGCAGAGGAATACAATCACAGAATCATAGAAGCATAGAATGGTGTGTGTTGTAAGTGACCTCCAAAAGTCACCGAGTCCATCCCCCTCTGCAGCCGGCAGGGGCATCCTCAACTAGATCAGGTTGCCCAGAGCTCTGTCCAGCCTCACCTTGAATATCTCCAGGGAAGGGGCCCCAACCACCACCACTGGCAACCTGTTCCAGTGTTCCACTACCCTTGTGGTAGAGAACTGGTTCCTAACATTCAATCTAAATCTGCTCTTCTCTAGGTTGAAGCCATAACCCCTCCTCCTGTCACTGCAGGCCTTTGCAAACAGTTTCTCTCCATCTTTCTTGTAGGCCTTCTTCAGGTACTTGTAGGTTGTTATTAGGTCTCCCTAAAGCCTCCTCCAGGCTGAATAACCCCAGCTCCCTCAGCCTGTCTTTGTAGCAGAGGTGTTCCAGCCCTCTGTTCATTTTTGTGTCCCTCCTCTGGCCCTGCCCCATCAGGTCCATGCCCTTCCTGTGTTGAGGGGTCCAAAGCTGAACAACACACATGGTCTTGAAGTACAGAGTGGTGGCCACTGTCATTTGTGGTGAAGGGCCAGGATGGAAGTTTGAGATGATGGTGTGAAAACCTGGGGTCTCAAGCACCCACTTTCTTACCTGTGTTAAGCTGCCACTACATTTTATGTGGGGCTGACTGGGATGAAGGGAGGAGCAAACCCCTGTGGTTGCTGTGTGAGGTGGTCAGAGACACCACCTGAGATGACAGGAATCATGTGTGAGCTTCTGCTTCTCTCACTAAACAAAATGCCCCAATGCACCAAGGCTTGCAATCTTTCTGCAACAGAGTTTTCCCTGCCTATGGGTCAGTTGAGTCACATTAAGTCACCAAGTGCATAGGAACTTGCCCTGGCAGGGAAGTGTCATATTACAGATCTATAAAATCCTAGAATTGTAGAATGATTTGGGCTGGAAGAGACCATAAAGATCACTTGTTCCAGACCCCCCGCCACGGACTGGGACACCTTCCATTAGGCCAGGTTGCTCAAAGCCAACCTGATCCAACCTGATCTTGAACACTTGCAGGGAGGGGACAACCACAACTTCTCTGGGCAACCTGTTCCAGTGCCTCTGCACCCTTGCAGTGAAGAACTTCTTCCTAGTATCTAATCTAACTCTAATCTCTTTCACTTTAAAGCCATTAGCCCTTGTCCTATTGCTATCAAAGAAGCATGCAAGTTCAGGGTTAAACTGTTCTTTAGCTGGGAAAGAACAAAGAAGAGACTTCTCACTGAGATGTCCTTGAAGCTGAAACATCCTGGACAAATATTTAGAAAGTGCTACCAAATAAATTATTCAGCTTTTGGGTGGAAAATACTGTCCCAGACTAAACTAGCCTCATTACAATGTTGAAAGCAACACCTCCTAGCTAGAAGATTCTGCCCAAATTAAACCCCTCACTCCATGAGCATGTGTAGTGAATTTAAGAGAAGCTGTATTTTAATGTGCAATATGTGTTTTCAGCCCAGAAGGCCAACTGTATCCCGGGCTGCATGACCAGCAGGATGACTGAAGCTATTCTCCCTCTCTACTGTGCTCTCCGGAGACCCCACTTGGAGTACTGTGTCCAATTCTGGTGCACCCAGCATTGAACTGCTGGAGCAGGTCCAGAGGAGGGCCATGTAGATGATCAGAGGGTCAAGAAACCACAGCAGAGATGAGGAGCCCTGGTGAAGCATCTTGCAGCGAGAGGCTCAGGACCACTGTCTATTCAAAGCTCCTGCACTAGGAACCTTTAGCCACATCTCAACTCAACTCTGCTGTGGCAGACAGGAACAGGGCATGGTAGAAGTAGCACAGTAAATTTACCAGCATTGATGAGAAAAGGGACTGTAAATCCTGTAACAGCAGTTTTCAGAGTCAGGGCCATCTCTAGGGCTTTGATTTATCAATTGCAACTCAATTGAGTGTAAACCCAGCCACTTGTAAGCAGCAGGAGCTTTGAACAGGCAGTGGTCCTGAGCTTCTCTCTGCAAGATGCTTCACCAGGACTCCTCATCTCTGCTGTGGTTTCTTGACCCTCAGGGTACCACTGCTCACATGCCCTCAAGGGAAAGAGAGAGGCAACACTCTTCTGGCTCCAGCTGAACTGGCTTTGCTCTTCTGAGCTGCTCCTCACACCAGTGAGGAGCTGGTCACTGGGCTGTGGGTGTAGCATGGTGCTCAGATTTGGAGAACCAGGGCTGAGTCTGGACAAGCAGGAAAGCCACTCACTGCCATCCAAGCAGCTGCATCTGACCATTGTGGTGGAAGGGCAGAACCTGCAGTTTTATGTCCTCACATACAGGCATTGGTCTCTCCTCTTCATCACAGCAGGTCCTTGAAGCTGCTCCTGTCATTCTGTTGGACTATTGTCAGAAGAACAGACATGCAAGGTTTGATAAGCCTAAGAATGAAGCCTATTGGACACCATGGTACCTCACAGCTGCATTACACACCATTGATCACCCTGGCAGGGAGATGCACCAGGCTGGACTGGTACTGGTGAAGAAAGGGATGGCTTAGACCTCAGAAGATAGAAACTGTCAGGTGCATGTCCAGAGGTCACACCTAACCCCAGAATGACCAGGAGGGATGGTTATCAGTTCCTGAGACCTGCTATAGCTCTGCCCTGCACCCAGGTGTGCTCTCATGGGATCCCCACACCCTGCCGGGCTGTTTCCCCACCACGTCTGTGCTCCTGCCATGGGCAGACCTGGGGCAGCTCAATATGTCACTCAGGAAGCAGAGGCATCACACTTGGGGGGTCAGTGCCACAAGATGGAGTCTCTGCCCCAGTGCTGCTGCCATGGCATAACAGCGAAGATACCCCAATGCCACTCCTGTTCCAGGCCAACACAGTTCCCTGCAGACCTCCAGGATGCTTTGCTTGGCCCAAGGCAGGTTCTGATAACTCATCATGAGCAGGTTGTCATGGAGGGGATTTCTCTGCACATTGCACTAATGGGGTTCCCCTTATTCTCTCCCTGCCCATAGATCTGATGTTCTTTCCTCAGCTCTGGTGGAGATCTGCTATAGGGGACTGAGACACATGAATTTTATCATGACCTTGGGGAAAGGGCCAAAGTGTTGACAAGTTCAGGGTGACACAATGCACTGGCCTTTGTGCTTCTGATGGTACTGCAAGATCTCTGCATGGAATAAGGCTCAGGGCTGGTGGGGTTAAGGAGGTTGCTGGAGGGATGAAGACCCCACAACGAGACTCAGGACTAAGCTCTAGGCAGGATCCTGTGAGTGTTTTCCATCTCTCTCTACCAGAATAACTTCTGGGTCCTGGCAGTGCAGGTTGCAGGCTGCAGATCTGACTGAAGTAGATCATAGAATAATCCAACCATAGAATGGTAAGGTTGGAAGGAGACCTCAAGGATCATCTAGTTCCAACCCCCTGCCATAGGCAGGGACACCACCTAGTACAGGTCACTCAAGGGCTCATCCAACCTGGCCTTGAACCCCTCCAGGGAGGGAGCAGCCACAACCTCCCTCGGCAACCTGTTCCAGTGCCTCACCACCCTCACTGGAAAGAACTTCCTCCTAACATCTAGTCTAAATCTTCCCTCCCCAGCCTTCCTGTAGGCCCCCTTCAGATACTGGAAGGCTACTATAAGGTCTCCTTGAAGCCTTCTCTTCTCCAGGCTGAAGAGCCCCAACTCTCTCAGGCTGTCCTCATATGTCCTCTGATGCTGCGTTCCAGAGCATTTGGCCACGTGTGCAATGCAGGGAGCAGACTCCTGCCTGGCATTCTGGGGCTAGGTCTGACTGCGTTACCCTCCCCAAATCTGATCCTGATCCACCACCTGTGTGATGACATCCTAGCAAGATCCCAGCCCACTCCCATCACCACAGCTGTGCCTGATGATTCACACCTTATACTGGGATCTCTCATGGACAGGTACAGGATAAGTCCCATTTTTTTGTGTTTTGAGGTCTGAGAGAGGAACAGACTTTACTGTACTGGCACGTGGTGGATATGTTAGTAGCACTTTCCAAAGCCTAATCCTCAAAAACCACAGCTGCTTATCCTTTCCTTGTGGTTGGTTTTGAACCTTCAGTGTTCTTCCTTGGTCAGAGGAAGCCTTGGTCAGAGGTTGGAAGTTTCGGGAAGCCATTAGGCTCCCAGAAGGTTCTTCAGTGCCACAGTGAGGAGAGGGGTGAGCAAGGCCCCAACACAGACCTCATCTTTCAGGTGCTCCATGTGTGCGGGAAGCTGCTTTGCCAAGGCATAGTGCTCTGCTTATCGAAACTGCATGGCCAGGCTACAAACAAACATCCTGGGATGTAGGAGCAGTGCCAGCTCAAGGTCACTCTAGCAGCAGCAATACCTCCAATGTTCTTCCTTACCAGAATTAAAAATAGTTGCAAATTGCAGATGGTTTGGGTTTTTTCTCTTTTCAGTCCAATGTCTGATCCCTCTTAATTCGCTGACTATTGAACTGGACCCTCAGGAAACAGCCCGTTAATCATGTTTACAATGATCAGATCAACTGTCTGGGGCCCTCAGCCTCACTGGGAAGAAGGTATGTGACTGGCTGGCTTTATGTGCAAAAATGTAAGCATCTGTTGTGTGCTGTAGTAGGAAATCTGTATTAGAAAGCATCTAAGATGTACTGAGGTAGTTTTGTGATGTGTCTTCTCCAGACACAGGAGACTGGAGCAGTGTGAGTGAGTCAGCAAAATGAGGAGCTTGCAGGGCATTCGCCCCCATACTCAAAGACCCTGCTTGACCTAGTCAAACCTAGGAATAGATTTTCTCCACTCAGCTCCAGGAAGACCTTCTTACTCCCAGTACTTCATGCACTGTCTGTGTTAAGGCACTTCACATCCTAGAAGGTACTGAGAAAGTGTAGCTCAGAGCAGGAGAAGGGCAATGAGCCAAATCTGGCTGATTCAGGAGCTTGCCAGACCTGGAAGGTCTGTTGGTGTGGTCCAACAGTGAGGTGGTTGGAACTGAGCCACTTCAAGGAAATAAGTATAGAGATTTCAAGACAAAAGTGATGCATGATGAGAGCACCTGGGAGTGGGATTGGACACAGGGGCCAGGGGTGTTTTTCTCTACATCTAACATTGGAACTGGAGGCAGAGAGAAGTGAGGCAGACCTGAGAAAGCTTTGAGGATATTTGTGGGAGCAGAGACCTAAGGTAGCCTGCAAAAAGCTTGGACCAAGGCACCCAGGAGAGTCCATGAAGCCTGGATCTGTTACCTGCAGGCAGGTGGGTGAAGAGAAGCCCTGGGTGGATGGCATACTTCACATTGCCTTCTTGGGGCAATCTGAGCAGCATCTCTGTTGCAGGGAAAGGTAGTGGCAGCAAAGATGTGGACACCTGTGGAATGAGCCCCTGTGTTAGAGAGGACGCCTGCTGTCTGCTGTCTGCTGTCATCTCTGCGGTTGAGGAGGCTGCAGTTAGGTGGGATGGTTCTTTAACATTATTGTTCTGTGTTGACATGAGTATGGGGGTGGAACTCATAGAATCATAGAATAGTTTAGGTTGGAAGGGACCTCAAAGATTATCTAGTTCCAACCCTCTGCTATAGGTAGGGACACCTCTCACTAGAACAGGTAACTCAAGGCCTCATCCAACCTAACCTTGAACACCTTCAGGGAAGGATCATCCACAATCTCCCTGGGCAACCTGTTCCAATGTTTCACCACACTCAGGGAAGGCTTGAGAATCTTGGACATAGAGATGATGATGAAGAGTGCCTGGGCACGTGGTGTGAATAGAGAGACCCTTGTGTATGTCAAGGTGAGTAGTCAAAGCCACAAGGAGGAGAGATATGTTGCAGCCTTCCCCATCACCTCGCGGAAATTCTCTCCACCCAATTTTCCTCTGACAGGAACATGTCAAAGGCCCATTTGGTGGGACCCAAGACTTCATAAGACACCAGGCCATTACAACTAAAAAAATAAAATGAAAAGGTGATACTCAGCTGCAACAATGGTTTCCAGCCATCCTTCACTCATGTCAATCATGCAGAGGGAGTTCAGCCATTGAATTTTTCTGGATCTCTAAATACATATATGTGGCTGGGGAGAAAAAGCAGCGATGCCTGGATCCACATTGAGGAAAACACAGTATACATTGGTAGGAAGTGCGTCAGGAGGTAGCTTTTACACAGAATATATCTGGTTGGAAGAGATCTCAAAAATTGTCCCGTCTACCCCTCGACCCAGTATTGAATGGTCAACACTCAACCATGTCCCTAAGTGCCAGGTCCACAGGCTGCATAAATATCTCCAGGGGTGGTGACTGCACCACTGCCCTGGTGTTATGGATGGTGGATTATTATTGTTATTATGGTTATGAAATAAATAAAATTATTAAATATTATTTGTTAATTAAACCCTTCTACTTTCTCAACTTATTTACAGGATCTTTATGCTCAGTTGTGCAAAGAGATTACAGGATATGTACAGTGCATAGGGCAGTACTAAACAGTTTCAGGCAGTTTACAAACTGTAATATAAAATACAAACTGTAAACTTTAGGAAAGAGATTCTTGCCATGCAATACAACATATGCCCTCTAGGGGGACTCGAGAGGCTTCTTTCTGCGGAGGCAAAAGGCACAGTCACAAGTGTAAACGGAATACTTATTACAAAGAGGCTTTCTAGACTATTTACTCACAAGCTAGTATCTCCAGATTTCTAGGGATGCATGATAGTCCCAGACAGTACCCAAAACACTTGGAGGTTACCTGTCAGTGTTATGGTAACCACTGGAATCTTTCAGAGTTTCCCCACGACTCTGGCAGGGTGCTGGCGCTTGCATGGTCTCTGACCTGGTCTTAAGCTGTCTCGGGTGGATGGTGTCCTTTCCAGGGCTCCAGACTTGGCACGGAGGGTTGGAGGTGTGCAGGCAAGCATGATGTCTTGTGGCTTGGCAGTAACCTGCTCTCTCTCACCACTCAGGCTGTGGTGAGGTCTCTATAAGCAACCTCTCCAACTAGGAGCAGCTTATGGCTTTCAATAGCTGTCACTACAGTGACAGTAATACAGCTTGCTTGGGGGCACTTGGCTCTCCTGGTCTTACCCCTTCTGCATGGTCTAGGCTGTGGTTACCTGCTGGTGGGGTTGCTCACGCTAAGGCTGCCCAGTTTTGGGCAGCTTTCAGCAATGATTCTTGCCTACAGCATGAAGGGCACTTATGCCTCTCCCGGGTAAACTGAGGCACGGCAAAGTTTCCAGGTACGCAAGCCCGAAGCATCAAAGCTTGTTGTTAAGTGGCAAAGCTGGTTTGAAGCAGCAAGGTTTTCTGGTCCCCAAGGCAACAAGACAAGGCTTGGCTAGGCATAGCAAAGCAAAGGCATGGCAGCATGGCAAGGCAAGGAGAGGCAAGGCAAGCTGTTTACAACTTCTGGCCACATTTGTCAGTTGCCTGAGTCTTGATTGCTCCATTGGGCAATAGAGATTAACCAATTGGAATGGCATTTTGCCAAAACTAATCATATTAAGTGAAGCCAGGGACTTGGTTTACCCGTGCACGAGGTAAGCACAGGCCAAGAATATGTACCTTGTT
>WBNM01015641.1:0-26429 GCA_013399055.1 Ramphastos sulfuratus | reverse complement strand
CCTCCCTTCCTCCCTCCCTCAGGAGCAGGAAAAGGAAAGCCAGGCAGAAGATGAGTAGCAGCCAATGCAGTGACCAGGGTGACACAGTTGTCTGTGTAAACTGTGCAGTTGTTTTTTCCTCCAGTGTTTTTGAAAAGAAAAACAAACAAACCCACCCACAACAACAACAAAACCCAAACAAACAAACAAACAAACAAACAAAACCCCAACCCAAAACAAAACACCAAAACCAAACCCCAAACCCACTCCCCTAAAACACCCCCAACCCAAACCCCAACCAACCAACAACAACAAAAAAAACAAACCCCAACCTCAGACACCATAGTGGCAGAACATAGAAATCTGTACATGAAGCCTGGTTCAGCTCTGGTTTACAGAGTGATTCCCTGAAGTGGTATGGATTTCTTTCACCTCACAGTGCAGTATTGTGTAACAGCCAATATTTGATCAGCTCTGAGAGAAGAACCTTAACACTTTGGTGCAAGAGAAGCTGCTTTTCTCTTAGTGAAAGGTTACAAACATTCTGGAGAGAGTGGCAGAAATTAACAGATGAATTGAAAGCATTTAGAAGTCGGATGTTGAGGACTGGTCTGTCACAGAGTAGTTGGATTAAGAACTAAACCCTGTAACTGCTGCAGACCATCATAAGTGTTGTGTGCTCGATTTAAAGTGAGATCACTTAAGGAAGTCTCTGATAAAGATTATTGCTTCCAGACTGTAGCCATAGGAGGATGCCAGGAGAACAGAGGAAACTTTGTAGTCAATGAGGCTTGTAAAAATAAACAAACAAAAGAGATCCTTTCTCTATTTTGTGAACTTTTTGCTAACAAGTGCTTGTGAACACTGGGGATTTCTGCAAATTGTTCCTAGCAAAGTAGATTTGGGCCACATTAAATAGTTCCACTACTGCATTTGTTTAATTTTTCATTGCTCATGGTTCTGCTATGAGAAAAGAACTTGCTCTTTAGGCATCCAATAGTATTATTTTTGCTTTGATCCTGTAACCAGATGATGCTAGCCACAAAATTATTTTAATTTTGTCATGATTGTGCTTGGGATATTTACTATTCATTTTGGTTTTGGCACTCACAGCCCTGAAACTTAACCAATATTGTCTTTGCAATAATGTCAAGCAATATTTGGCAGTTACTTCACTGAATGATTCAGGGAGGTGTTTGACCCTGACCTGATTGCATCTGGGAATAATTGTGAATTTGTGAAACCAAGAGTGGAATTATAAACTTAACAGCTATTCATCTCTGACAAGAGCACAGCCAATATCTCTTTCAATAGTATGTGTTTTGAGCTGGAATCATAGGATCATAGAATGGTAAGGTTGGAAGGAGACCTCAAGGATCATCTAGTTCCAACCCCCTGCCATAGGCAGGGACACCTCCCACTAGCACAGGTTACTCAACCTGACCTTGAACACCTCCAGGGTGGGAGCAAATCAAACCATAACAGGTAAGGGATGAATAGCAGGCCAAATAGCTCCTACCAAAGAGGCCAAGAGAGTGTCTAGGCAAGACTTTATGGCCTGAGTCTTGCATTTCTGCTCACTTCTGTTTCATGTTAGTATATATGACTGGGTTTTGCAGCATCCTTGAAGTCACTCAGCCTGCTCTGGAATAATGACCAAAAAAAAAAAATAGAAAAGGTTTAACTGATTTGTTAACTCTATTTGAGGCCACTGATAAACTGGGTGTACACATAGTGATTGCAAGGGAGGGAAAGAGTTGTGTACAGTCTTGAGTTTTATACTACCAGGAATTTTTAAAATGAAGTTTTGCTCTTTGTTATGGTACATGAAGAAAAGAGAGATTAAAAAACAGGTGTCCTGGAAGTACAGGTAAGTCTGATAGGTAAAGTGAGCAAACAGTACATTGTGTATGAAAAGAATGGTTGATGCTACCTAGAATCATAGATTCATAGAATGGTAAGGTTGGAAGGGGCTCAAAGCTCATCCAGTTCCAACCCCCTGCCATAGGCAGGGACACCTCCCACTAGCACAGGTCACTCAAGGCCTCGTCCAGCCTGGCCTTGAACACCTCCAGGAAAGAAGCATCCACGACCTCCCTATGACTCCCTGACTGAGTGAGGACACAAGCTAGTAAAAATTTATAAAGTAATGCAAATTGTGTGGTCATTCCTACTGAACTTGATTGGAGGTCTGCAATGATTGATGTTATGTATGAGTTAGCAAAGTCTGGGGCAGAGCCAGTTAAAGGTATTCATCATGGAGCAATGATTCAGGGAGGTGTTTGACCCTGACCTGATTGCATCTGGGAATAATTGTGAATTTGTGAAACCAAGAGTGGAGGGTGGAGCTCAGGGTCTTTTAGTCCGACTAGAATAGATTTAAAATCTCAACTCCTTATTTCATTTTAGGACTAGTTTACCTATCTTTATTTTAAGAACTGTGTAATATTACCCATTTAAAAAATCTGACATATGTGGAATGAATATGGCATGAAAGGCTGTTTGCTGCAGATATCAGTACAGAAGTAACTAGGTGATAGTAGCAGTATCATTAGTATGGTAGTAGGTGATGCTATTTACTGCTGTTTTTATCGTTATCATCTCAGATTTTCACAGGATCTCAAGCCAAACTTGTTGAAGCTGAGTTTAAGGGCCAATATTTTCTGCTGGCTCCTAGTGATTAAGCATAGTGGGGTAGGTGCATACATTATAATTTAGTAGCATTTTCCCATGGATAAATATATCTGAAGTTTTATTTCATGTAGAGGTGTCCCAAATCTGAACAGAAATAAGTCATAGAATCATAGAATTGTAAGGTTGGAAGGGACCTCAAGGATCATCCAGCTCCAACCTCCTGCCATAGGCAGGGACACCTCCCACTAGTACAGGTTACTCAAAGCCTCATCCAACCTGGCCTTGAACACCTCCAGGGAGGGAGCAGCCACAACCTCCCTGGGCAACCTGTTCCAGTCATCAGGTAATTTCTTGTTTGCCACTGAAGTCTGTGACAACCTGAGAAGAAATTGCCTGAATTGTGTTCTTTTCACATCACTAAAACTCAGAAGCAGAGTGGCATTGCCACAAGTAAATATACAGATTATATAAATATAATCTGAAAAGTTAATTTTCCAGAGATTAAGTTTCAGGTGGTTAAAGTAATGCTTTGGTTTTGTTGCACAAGTCCAGATCTATTTCAGTTGCAAGAGGAGTTTAATTCTAACAGGATCATTCCAACCATGAAGCCAAGCAGAATCTATGAATTATTAGTTGAAGATAACACAGACAATAAACCTTAATATCCAGCCAGATATTTTAAACCAATTCCAAGTAGCTGTTACTGAAAACTTTCCAGGGTGTAATGGGCCTTTCTGGTTTACTTTGTAGAGCAAAATACTATCATATTACCCAATAAAACATTTATCGTGATTACCGATGACTGCCCTAACCTCTCCGTTTTACTTGGCAGAAAGCAGCTTGGAGCATTGCTGTTGTTTCCCTTACCCCTGAGCCTCCACGAGAACGTCTAGCCAAGGTGGCTAGATGATGTTTTGGCATAGAATGCTGCACATTTTCCTCTGCCAAATCCAGCTGGTTCACATATGCAGGTGAAATGTTGCTCTCGCTGGTTTTTGGGATATCATTCTCAGCCTTCTACCAGCCACACACATTAGGAAAATAGGAAAAAAACTTCTAAGTGTCATTCTTAACAGGTGCAAATATTTCTTTGTGTTGCCCTCCTGGCATATTGATATTCTGGCCTGCAATATGAAGGGCACTACTTTACTGTGACATTTAACTTGACAGTCAAAAATCACAACCTCCTCTGTCTTACAGATGGATCCTAAGAAGGATCAAGTTAAAATCTATTGTAATTTCTTTCCAAGCATTCATTCTGTGCAAGAGAAAACCAAGTTTCACTAATAATCCAAATCACATCATATGTTAATTATAATGAATGCTAACAAAACAAGATTCTCAGGAGTTTGGATTCATTACTCAGTCTTTGTCATAAATAAGCATCATAACTCATTCTTTGCCATGAATAAGCACTTCTGAGCTATACTTAGAGCTGTTTCCCTCTTGCGTTTTCCTTAGCTGAAGAACTTGCTTTTGAAAATGGAGAAAATGAAATCCAGTCACTCAAGACTGACTCCCAAAATTGCAAATTACTTTTTGGATGCATTTTCAAATTTGTTTTGCCCAGCCTTTATGAAAGCTAAAATTCTTTCAGTGGAGTCTACTGGATGTTACTTGAATTGTAGACAGCAGGCTGAGAGAGTTGAGGCTCTGCAGCCTGGAGAAGAGAAGGCTTCCAGAAGACCTTAGAGTAGCCTTCCAGTATCTAAAGGGGGCTACAGGAAGGCTGGGGAGGGATTATTGACAAGGTCTTGTAATGAGAGGACAAGGGGCAATGGGTTTAAACTGGCAGAGGGGAGATTGAAACTGGGTGTTAGGAGGAAGTTGTTTGCAGTGAGGGTGATGAGACACTGGCACAGGTTGCCCAGGGATGTGTGTATATATTGTGTATGNCCAAACCATCACACCCATAAAAAAACAGGGGCTGCCTGGAAGAGATTCGAGTTGGCAGAGTGCTGAGGAAAGGCTACGCAGAGAGCAGGCATTACACATTTCACTAGGCAGCAGTGGACCAAGGCTAACTTTGGGTTATGCATGTCAGGTGTGCTCTCTTGGCCAGTTAGGGTGGTGTGATGAGAAATGCTGGTGTCAGGCAGGTTTATGAGGTGAAAGGAGTCATCTCTCATTAGCTCTGCTACCCACAGAAGAGCTCATTTGACTGGCATTGTTGTATCTACCTCAGTTTGAAAAGAGAAGGTTTTGAAAACCAATCTCATATCCTTTATTAAACTCAAGTCTTAAGTCAGGCTATATATAATTATTTTAATTTCTGAGGCTTCCCAAGTAATCCTACTTAAATATGTAGAGATTTATCAGAAGTTGTTAGTGCCATTTTACTTGATTATCACTTACTGAGGCTTTAAAGTACTCACTTCAAAGTACTTAAGAGCCAATTTTTTTTCCTTTCCATGGCATCCAGTAAACTAATAAAAGGCAGATTATACTGACTTACTGTGAAGCACAAGGGATAACTAACATATAAGGGATTTTGACATGTCTGCTCCATATGATTGTGAGTTTGTTCAGGACTATAGACAGTGTAGATAGTTTTGTATTAACAGGTACAGAACATTTGTGTGTTTTTAAAAACAGTATTTTGCTTCAGTGTGACAAAGGGCAGGCCAGAAAGAAAGCTTTAGCTTCAGACTTAAAGCCACAGGGATTCATGCTCATCTGACCCTTCTGCTACAGGAATCTCTCCAGTCACAGTCCCTGGTGAAGCACTGTCCTACATGGCCTTTGGTAGGTGGCCACAAGGATGATGCACAGCTGAGTCTTCTGCCTCTAAAGATAGTGCTGTCTTGCAGGCAGTCTGCAGCTGGCCACTCTGCTTGTGCCTGGTGTATTAGCAGGCTGCCTTATGCCACTCTAAGCTCCTGGGTATTCTTGGATGATTGTCTGCTGTCCCCCTTAGTCTCCTCTGCAGGGACCAAGACTTTTCAAGGCACCCTTCAAAAGTCAATCTAGCCCTGGTCTCTGGCTTGCCAGCACAATTTAGGTCACAACTGAAGCTGTGAATTTCAGTGTTTGACAAAGTTTCAGCAGCAAATAGTTTTGCTTTAGGTGAGAACCATTTAGGTAGCCCATGGAGGGCTCTGAAAGGAAGAGGAGAGTCATTTCATCCTGATGTAACTTGATAGAGTCAGGGTAAATGTTGCTGAGTGACTGGCATGGCTGAGAGAGTTGAGCTAATCCACTTTAAACTTGCTGAAGAAATTCAGGCATCAATTAAAATCAATAATAATACATGGCTATGTAGTAGTATGTCAGAACAGTAATTTTAAGGGGATCTTTATTTGCAGCTAAAAACCTGTTGTGATTTTTTTTTTTTTTTTTTTTTTTTGAGTCAAAATCCTGGTACATGTAATAACCTTCTCATTTTTTGTTCTCAGCTTTGCAAGTGTTTCACCACCTTTGGGTTTATTTCCATCTTGGCAAAGCTCTGGATGTTTCATCTGCAGTATCTTCCCAATTCTGCCAGCACTCTTAGGTGGCTGTTTAGTGAAGACTGGACAGGGAGTGGACCTGCAAGGACCATGAAGATACTCAGAGGGCTGCAGCAGCTCTGCTCTGAGGACAGGCTACAAGAGTCGGGGCTCTGCAGCCTGGAGAAGAGAAGGCTTCCAGGAGACCTTAGAGTAGCCTTCCAGGATCTGAAGGGGGCTACAGGAAGGCTGGGGAGGGACTATTGACAAGGGCTTGTAATGCCAGGACAAGGGGCAATGGGTTTGAACTGGCAGAGGGGCGATTTAGACTGGATGTTAGGAGGAAGTTGTTTGCAGTGAGGGTGGTGAGACACTGGCACAGGTTGCCCAGGGAGGTTGTGGCTGCTCCCTCCCTGGAGGGGTTCAAGGCCAGGATGGAGGAGGCCTTGAGTGCCCTGTGCTAGTGGGAGGTGTCCCTGCCTATGGCAGGAGGGTGGAACTGGGTGAGCTTTGAGGTCCCTTCCAACCTAAGCATTCTATGATTAGGGATTTGATGGTGTTTAAACTTGCTGGCATAAACAAAATAGAAGACTACAGGTGGTCTCACCATAAGTGGTGTTCTCAGATATGTTTCATTGTGAGGGATCCATTTCCAAAAGGCTGTTTGAATGTAACAAGTAGCTCACTGGATCCAAATCTTCTGTGCTGAATGACTGTCTCTAGCCAAAATGATGACTTCTTTTGTGTTCAACTATTATGAACCCAAACTGTTTACAAGAATGTTGTTCCATGCATTAAAATATAGCTGCACAATGCTTTTTCTGGATAAACCCTAGGCCATTTATTTTAATATAGGAGATTTTGGAGATAGGATGGATATGGGGATGGTGACAAATATATTTATATTTAGTCTCTGTAGAAGCCTCACAATGTGGGCAAGGTACAGAATCTAATCACTTCTTAGGTTGCATATGCAAGTAAGGGGATAAACTTGTCACCTAACTGACCTGGAGATGTTCCATACTTGTTCTCTAATACCCTGGTGGTTTGGAAGGCCATGTTAAGTTTTCTGGAGCAGATCACCAGAGCTGTGTGGAAAATGCAATGCCTATGAACTAACCAGTGCTGTATGGTAGATGTTGTGGTCTACCATCAGTATCTTCTGCTGCAATACTTCTCCCTTGTTGTGTGACCTCACATGCCCCCTGACTCCCCAGCATGTGACAGGACCCACATGGAAGGTCCACAAGATTCCAGGAGTGGTTCAGTGCTCCAGAGAGGTTTGGGAACATTGATTTATCCCATAGATAGAAAAGGATTATCAAAGTTTTCCACTGTTTCACTCTCCTTTTAGTTGCTGATGATGATTGAGAAAGAATAGGATCTCTGTCCTTTCTGTGTGATTAAATGCTTCTACAGCTGGAGACAAGGCTAAAGGGAGGAAAAAGATGAAACAACACTCTTTTTTCTTTTTCTTATTAAAAATGTATTTATTTTTTATTATCAATGCATTTTTCAACTTTATAAAGAAAGCTAGGACTGGATCTGTGGAAGAACTGCACAATTTTCTTGCTTTGCAAAATTAAGATTGCAGCTCTGCTCAGAAGAATGCAAAACTTGATGGCCAGTTGTGATTATTTTGATGCTTCCTTGCCCTCAGTGATGTTGAGAAATTCAAGTTAAACTTATAGAAGTGTCCTGCTGTATAATTTAAAGGATTAGACATGTTATCTGAAGGAGTAGACATTTTAGTATTCATTATGTAGTAATATTCTTCCATCTATGCAATCAGCATGTTTGTATTGCTTTGTCCTGTTACTGGAATGAATAATAGGATGCCAGCTGTGGGAAATCAAAGTGTGCTCACCTGTAGGCACTTGGAAGTCTTCAGAACCAAGTGATACACAAGGTAACAAATAAGGCAAATAGCCCCAAATGGGAGACTGAAACCCTGCTTTGGAAAGTTGTCTCTTGCAAAGCTCTTTCCTCACACCTTCTGCACTGTGCCAGTGGGCAGTCAGCAGCATGGATTCTGCCAGTCTCAGCTAACAGGATGGAATACAAAGACTGGATATGAGGATCTTTGTCAATGATTGTCTTGAGCTATTACTCTGAAACTATCTGACCAGCAGGAGCAGAAGCTTAGTAACAGTGGCCTTTCAGTACTGAAATGGGGTCTATAAAAAGATGGGGAGGGACTTTTTACAAGGGCAGGTAGTGATGGGACAAGAGGTAATGGCTTTAAATTGAGAGTAGGTTTAAATTAGATATTAGGAAAAAATTCTCTACTGTGAGCTTGGTGAGACACTGAAACAGATTGCCTGGAGAAGTTGTGATGTCCCATCCCTGGAAATGTTCAAGGCCAGGCTGAATGGGACTTTGAGGAATGTGATCTAGTGGGAGATGTGGCTGCTCATGGCAGAGAGTTTGGAACTAGGTGATCTTTAAGATCCCTTCTAACCCAAATCTTTCTGTGATTCTGTGAAGAGACAGCTTTCACAGAGTCACTGAACAGTTCATGTTGAAAGGGGCCTCTAGACATAGCCTGGTTCAATCATCCTGCTCAAAGCAGGGTCATCTAGAGCAAGATGCTCAGAACCATTTTGAATAGTTCCAAGGACTGAGATTTCCCAGCTGGCCTGGGCAACCTGTTCCAGTGCTCTATCACTCTTACAGTAAAAAAGCTTTTTCTTCTGTTGAGACTGAATTTCCTGAATCTTGGTATCACACAGTATCACAGTATCACAATATCACAGTATCACCAAGGTTGGAAGAGACCTCAAAGATCATCAAGTCCAACCCATTACCACAGACCTCAAGACCAGACCATGGCACCAAGTGCCACGTCCAAACCTGCCTTGAACACCTCCAGGGACGGCGCCTCCACCACCTCCCTGGGCAGCCCATTCCAGTGGGGAATGACTCTCTCAGTGAAGAACTTTCTCCTCCCCTCCAGCCTAAACTTCCCCTGGCACAGCTTGAGACTGTGTTCTCTTGTTCTGGTGCTGGTTGCCTGAGAGAAGAAAGCAACCTCCTCCTGGCCACAACCACCCCATTTCCTCTTGTCCTTTCGCTGGACATCACTGATAAGAGTTTGGCTCTGTCTTGTTTGCTGCCTCCCATCAGATATTTATTCTGGGCTGTCTTATTCCTTAATAGAGTGAGGTATGCTGTGCATTAATAATTTAGCTTAAAAAAAAATGCAGTCATGTTTATAGTTATTTTTTCAATTGCCAGAAGAGCTCCAGAATTACAGGAGAGATTTCATTTCATCAGCCTTGAATATTTGGAGCTACTGAAGTGTATCTTGAGAAAAATATTATCTCTGCTGATAACTTAAGGTACCTGTGTTGTGTTAACTGTGCAGCTGAAGAAACCTTGAAAAGTTTCCTCACTATTATAAGTCAGTTTGTTGTGTTAGATGAAGATTGCCTAATTGCAATTTCTAGTTTCTTTAAGGTTGCTGAGGATGGGAGTGATGCTTTAAATGACTGAATAACTACTTTAAAGACTTCCCCCCCCCCCCCCCCCTTTTTTTTAATGGCACACTTAAAAATTGTAACAACCTGCTCTTCTGTGTGCTGGAGTTAATGATGTAATGCTTTCTATGACAGGTAAGCTAGGAAAAAGGCTTGACAGCTGATTCATGCATCACAGTGTAATTCTTAAAGTCACCTCAACATCAAAGCAGAAAAAGCACCAAGCATTTCATTCACCATTCAGATACCTGAACTTGTGCTAGAGCCACAGCAAACAAAATTAAGTGCAAACTGAACCAGCTGCTTTCTCTGGAAAAGCATTAGCCTTTCAGGAAATCATACATATTTGTGACAGGCTGAACCCACAAGTCTGAGAGTGGAAGTCTTGCCTGAGGAAGTTTGTGGAGGGTGTGTTGGTAGTACACCTGCTGTGCAAGCCTTGTGTAAGGAAACTGTCCCTGCCTCTCTCCTTAAGCTCTTTCTATCCCTCTAAATTAATTGACTTTAATATGTCCTCTGCTAGCTCGAATGCATGCTCTGAAGAATACTTTTCTTTTGAAAGCAGATGGCATGGAAATTTGTTAAATATTGGTTCTTTTAAACCCAAGCTACAATTTAACATTAATTTCACTTGAGCATGTGAAATGCCATACAAATTGATTAAAAAAAAACCAACAAAACTTGAGAAGCAAGATGTTTAAAAAGGTATTCATCGTGGATTTTATCTCAATAAACTGGACATGGTAGTGTAACAGTGAGGGCAACAAGAATGTTGAGTGAGAGAAAATTGGTGATGAGCCAACCTCCGAGGCAATTAAAAGCTGTGTTGTCAAGAATATGGCATCCAGATGGATTTCTGGTAACTGTACTGCAGGTCCAGCCTTTAATCACAACAGAACTGACCCTTTTTAAGCTCCACCTAATACATAGGTGCCCATGTTAAGTGACAGTAGTTTCAACTTGCACAGCTTTCATGCCCAAAGTCTGTTGTGTTACATGTCTGTTCTTACCAAGGTTCTGCTTACAAACATACTGCATTTATTTGTTCAGGTCTTGCCTTCCTTATAGTGACAAGTAGTAGTATGCAGAGACTTCATTCACGTGGGTGGAGAGAGCAACTGAATATATCTAGGTCCTTTAATAAACTCTGTATAGGTTACATTTTCTAATTGATTGTTCCTTGGTTTATTTTTGGGGTGCATTTTTTTTTCATAATCAGCTTTTAGAGCTATGGTACCTAAATACAACTTCTTTATTCCAATTAAGGCCTAGTCACTGCTGTCTAGACTGCAGTAATGATGTTGGTTGCTTTCCTGTAATAACTCTATTGATACACCCCAAAATAGCACTGACCCTTTTTCTCAAAGAGCTGATGCTGGCTGATTGTACAAATAATGGACTGGGTTCATTAAATCTAGTCTGTTTTGGTTTATTTTTTTTCCTCATAAAGAGAAACTGTACATTAAAGATAAATAGTGTCTTGAAAGGGAAGGGAAGGTTATAGTCTGAAAGGTCTTTTTCAGCTCTTCTTGGGTAAATTGTCATTCAAGCTCTACATGCCAGAGTTGTGTTGCTCTAGGGAAGACAAATACACTGTGAGCCAGTAATGTGCCCTTGTGGCCAAGAAGGTTAATGGTATAAGAAGAGTGCAGCCAGAGGGTTGAGGAAGGTTTTCCTCCTCCTCTGCTCTGAAGGCACATCTGGAGTATTGTGTCCAAGTCTTGGCTCCCCAGTTCAACAGAGGGAACCACTGAAGAAAACCCAAAGAGGGCCACAAAGATGGTTAGGGGACAGGAGCATCTCTGCTATGAGGAGGGGCTGAAAGATCTGGGCCTTTTTATCCTGGAAAAGGGAAGACTGAGAAGGGATCTTATCAATGCATATAAATGTCTAAAGGGTGGAGGTCAAGAGGGTTGGGCATCCTGGTATCCTGGTATCACTGTGACCATGCCTGTCCCAGGCCTGAGAGCACTGGCATCCTCCCAATGACTTGTGGCCAGCATCAAAAGGTGCCAGTGAAAACCTTGTACAATCAAGCTCTCCAGTGGCTTTTGAATTCGCTTCTTAGAATTGGTAGAATGAACTTCAGGAACTGTATGAAGTGGTGAGAAAGACCTCTGCTCCGTTCCTCAATTTGGTTAAACAAAATTCCCTTAAAATTAGAAGGTTCATTAATGTGGCAGCTTTGAAAAGCACTGGTTCATCAAAAGAGCCCTGGAAGCACTTCTGGTGTATGATAGGAGTGAGACTTGCAGGCTGGTTTTGTAGCTGTTGTTCACTTCAATGAAGATGTAAATGAAAAGAAAAATACAAGAAAGCCTTGCATTGTTTGGATCAATCTGTTGTTTGCTTTCAACAGCCTTGTTTAGTGTTAAGAGGGATCTCAGAAGCCATTGCAAGAGTGGGTAGAGTAAATGCAAATAAACCCTTCTGTGAGGGTTCTGCAGCCTGGGCAAGTTCAACAGTCCTTGTGTTGTGCTGCAAAGCACAGTCTGAGAGACAGTGGTCTCAGCAAGCAGAGCTGGTGTGGTGAGGCACAAGTAACAGAGAGGCAGCCCTTCACTTTGGGAGACTCTGGATTGCCATCCACAACTGTAAGAGCTTTCCTCTTGTGCACTGTTTTGATCTTTGCTATGTGAATGAGTGTGTCTTTTGGATGAATAGCTGTGGATAACAGTCACTGTCCATCAGCTTCCCTCCAGGTGATCTATGCACCTATCCAGATGGCATTTTTGAATAGTGAGACCTTTTCTGTTTTGATCTCATGGCAAACTCTCTGTATGCTTTATAGCTATCAGCTGTACATTAACTTGGCCTCTTGGAAATCTACCTGCTAACAAGGCATTCTTCACCTGTCTGGAAGTGATGGTAAAGAGGGAGCACAGATGGGTGATGTTGTGGCAACACTCAGTCCTGGTAGACTCAGGTAATTTTTTGGTGAAGGAAGATGGAGTTTGAAGTGAAAGTGAGACAGTGAGGCATAAACTGACACTGGGATCTCAAGGAGTTAATATTGACAGAGATATTGCCCATTGTGGTTTGCTCAAAACTAGAAAGCATAGCAGGATCTTAGAGTTTGAGGTGAATCATTTGAAAATGAATGTTTCTCCTCTGTGGATGGACCAGGATGATTTTTTTTCTCTAAATGATGTTGTTTGCAGTTGCTAGGCAGGCCTGTTTGCACTCACCTGTGGGCTGTACATGAGTATATGCATGTTGAGAGGTTTGTAAGTGCTATTTACAGCCTTGCTGGCCAGCTGAAATGTTTTCAAGACTTGAAAGGCAGCTCCAGACTACTTGCCCCACCTACAATGAATACACTTGCCCAGCTGGAAAGCAGCTCCGTGGAGAAAGACCTTGGAGTGCTGGGGGGCAGCAAGTTCTGCATGGGCCAGCAATGTGTCCTTGTGGCCAAGAGAGCCAATGGCATCCTGGGCTGCATCAAGAAAAGTGTGTCTAGAGATTTAGGGAGGTTCTTCTTCAGCTCTACTCTGCCCTAGTGAGACTACACCTGGAATACTGTGTCCAACTTTGGGCTCCCCAGTTCAAGAGAGACAGGGACCTGCTGGAGAGAGTCCAGCAGAGAGCCACAAGGATGACTGGGGGACTTGAGCATCTCCCCTACGAAGACAGGCTGAGAGACCTGGGGCTGTTCAGTCTGGAGAAGAGAAGGCTGAGAGGAGATCCTATCAGTGTCTACAAATATCTGAGGGGTGGATGTCAAGTGGATGTGGTCAAGCTCTCTTCAGTGGTCCACAGCAATAAAACAAGGAGCAAAAGCTACAATCTGGAACACAGAAGGTTTCACCTCAACATGAGGAGAAACTTCTTTACAGTGAGGGTGACAGAGCACTGGAACAGGCTGCCCAGAGAGGTTTTGGAGTCCTCTTGTCTGGAGACCTTCCAAACCCACCTGGATGCATTCCTGTGCAAACTACTCTAGGGGATCCTGCTTTAGCAGGGGAGTTGGATTTGATCTCTGGAGGTCCCTTCCAACCTCTAAGGTTCTGTGATTCTGTGATATGCCTAGATGCTCAGAATTATAGATTTATAAATTTTCATCATCCAGATTCTCGTAAAAATCTGTTGAAGTTAATTAAAAAAAAAAAGAAGTTTGACATGACTTCTGATTTTTATTCAGTTTTAACAAAGCTCCTGCTTTTCCCTCTGTGCAACATTTAAAAACCAATTACTGAACTTCTAACAGTATCATTGTTACAAAAAGTCTGACAGTTGTGAGGAGGAATTCTCCCTCCTCTGATCTTGTTCTATCATTGTTGTGACAGACTGTAATGGCTTGTAGGATGGTGGGAGGCAAATCTGAGGAGCAGTGAACTTGGGAATGTTGTGCTTATCCTCTGTGAGCTCTCAAATGGTGTTCCAGCAGACTGATAGAAGGCTGCTTCTTGAAACCAAACATTTTCTCTTTTGGAGATCAGGAGATGCATGAGGTTTTACAGTGATTCTGTGCAGGAGCAGGTTTTGGAGGGGAGTAAGGAGAGCTACAAGTTGGTTTACCCATTAGCATCTGAGAGGTATCCACTGGTCAGAATGTGAGAGGTGTGCCAGAGAATATCAGGTACTGCTGGCTTACCTTTTGAGTGCTAGTTCTGGTGGATTTAACAGTGGAGGTCTAAGCAGATGGTTGGTCCCAACCTGTGTCATTTCCCAGTGGCTATCGCCTCTGCTGCAAAGGCAGAAAGAAGTATTCACATCAACTGCCCAGGTCACTGTCCAGTATTTCGGCAGAAATCCCACATTTGAAGCAGTTTGTACTCAGGTAATGGATTGAAAGGCAGACCCTAGTCCTCTACCACTACCTGCACTACTAAGGTAGTAGTCTCTGGCAGGGAGGTGCAGAAAAGAGGTGCAGAAACTACAGTGGTATTTTCAACTCCACTAAAAAGATCTCCCAAAGTTTGTCTGCCACTCACCTTGCCGGAAGTAGAATCAAGGGATGGCCTTACTGCCACATCCCATAAGCTCTGCTTGGTATGTCTGTGTGCATAAAGTACTTGGGAAACCTGGCACAGGAGTCCTCTGATAGACACACAGGGAAGGGAAGGACATCTTGAACTGTGGTTTCAGTGGCACACAGTATCCAGAAGAACCTGAGGCAGCAAGTGCTTGTCCTGTAAACTCTTCATCTGTCTCTGGCAACACTCAGTGGTCTTAAGAACTGCTGCTGGTGGTGTGTGCAAGTGTGTCCACTTACTCCTGATGTTGGAACCACAGTTTTCCAGGAACCTTCCAGCCTTTAAGGTGGCTTCTTGGAAGTCCAACGTTGCTGCATTTCCCAGAAACAGCAGAGATTCTCCTCTGAGTTGACTTGTATGGACACAGAATCACAAAAGTGCAAGGAAATGGCAGTTTTGAGGCAAAAGCAACAGAACCCTGAGCAGTGAGTCTGCTTGGGGCTGCAGACCTGCCCCCAGTTGTGTAAGGAGTAAAGTTAACTGTCGCCTGGCTTCGGTGGGCAGCCGCATGAGCAACCATGTGTTTAATCACAAAGCCACTAGAAACAGCTTGACATGGGATGGAATTGGTTTGTCAGAACCTCTTGTAAAGGGACCAGGGACCAAAGCAGCAAGGAAACTATGTGTCATCAGTACAGAATCAACCTTCCTGTCTACATCCTTCCTAAGCAGGTTCGTTCTGAGCCAGTGTAATGACAATGTTGCCTTATAAAAGGCACAACCTGCCTTGAAAAGTTCAGTCAACCCCACAACAGAGACATGGGCACCATCGCAAGTACTTCATTGCAGACTCCCACTTCATCTCTGAGCTTCTGGGTGAGATTTTCAGTGAGTTACTAAGTGGTGTCTGGAATTCCATATTCCAAATAAGCACAATGATTATCTTCCTTGGATAGCTCTTTCTATGGGGTTTTGAAAGTGTCCTTACTTTCAATATTGCTACCACTGACATTTCAGTCAACTGAGTTGCCAATTTTAGCCTGTGAGAAATGGAATTGCTGTGGAGAGGGTGAAGTAACTGTTCTGAATAGCTTTCTTGTAACAACATGTATACTTTTCAGGAAATGGACAGGTCTGTTAGCTGGACTGTGGAGGAGAGGAGAGGAGAGGAGAGGGGAAGGGGAAAGAAAAAGAAAGCTAGGAAATGAAAAAGGGAAGGAAAAGAAAAGAGGAAAAGGAGTCTTCACAAATCTCTGAAAGAAACGATAATTTTCCTTCTATTACTTTTCTCTTAGAAGAACTGCACTTGAGTGACTAAGTTAAATAACACAAGCAAAAGATGATGATTCATGCTGCTTTTCCTGATAGTTTCTAATGTTCAAAAGCCAGTATCACAGCTGCAGCTTTGAATAAATGCGTGGGGAAAGGAATAAAATTATAGTAGGTATGTTAGCGTAATGTTCCCAATGTGCAGACTGTGTATGTGATTACCTAATATTCCTTACCAGCTGTTTCTTAACATTAGTCATAGTGATCTAAAACAACCACCCTCTCTTCATTTATCTCAGTAAACATTGTTCTTTTTTGAAGAGGTAAGCTGTTTAGGAACAAAAGTTGTTCCCTCCTCCCCTTCAGCTCTTTCGTACACATGTCGTAATCATCTTGAATTGGAAACAGCTATAGCTGGCTGTGTAACTAATACACAGTGCAGAAATATTTAAATATGGTAATAGCTATATTTGAGGATGATTCTGAGTGTGTTTCCTAGTAGTGTCTGGAAAAGGCAAGGCTCTGTTCTCACGCCAGGACAAAACAAAGATAAAAAGGAGGAAATGTTTTGATTCTGCACTTTTCAAATGGAATCAAGATATTCTCTGCAGCTCACTGTTTGTCTTTTCACTTGAAGCTGCTTATACTGTGCAATCATTTGGGGTTTATTTTGAATATGGGTTGTCATCGTTCCTTACCTATTCATGCTAGCATCTTCTTTAAGTGTCTGTCCCACTTACTGATGGTGAACTGCCTAGCTCATACAAAACTTTCTGAGACGTGTTCTCAAATGCACTAGGACATATTCAGTGAACCAAAACACTGCTCAGGGTGGGGAGAATCTGCTTAAGGTGTGTCTGAAGTGATTGTGAGACCTAGAAGAGGCAGCAAGTGGATCTCTGACCCTGTGGGTTCCTTAGGCAGGGTGATGACCTTCCTTGACAGGACAATCTGCAAACCAAAACCTTCCTGTAGCTGAAACCACAAGACTCATTCCTTTCTCCAAAAGAAGGTCAGAGTCAAGACATGAAATGATACTTAGGGTCATAAGCTGATCATAAGCAACCTGGTTTGGACCATGTGATCTCTGAGAGGTCTTTGTTTTTATGTTACATCTGTGTAAAGCAAGAGTGTAATTTCTCACTGCTTACTCTGAGGAAAGATCAGACTGGTTTGTATTCTAGTGTGTGTAAGATACTGAAATGGAAGCTGACATTTCCTACCTGATCTTGAGCACAGGGCAGATTGACAGGAATGCTTTCTGTCAGCTGTCAGCAATGAAAAAGATTTGTGCTGCTCTGCAAAAATAAAGCTTTCATGAAAGAGAAATCGGTTGATAAGTTGGATAAGTTTATGAATAAGTATTTAGAAACTCTGTTTTAAACCCAGAACCACAATAAACTCAAAGGACTAACCAATGTGAAGAAAGAATCAAACTGGACACATATGGAAGGCAAATACTTTCTTTGCAAGTTTGAAGGCTAGTAAATGGTAGACATCAAGGCTCAGCTGGGGACTTACTAAAGATCAGTGAGGACATCTCATTAATATGTAAAGTACATGAATGCATCTCTTTGTCAACATATAGCTGAGGCAAAATCAAGATGGGTTTCTGCATCACACCCCCCCCACACCCTCGCATCTCTCCTCGCTCCCAACCCACTTTGGGTTATTTTGTCCTTTTCTTTCCCATGGCACCATGTTCCTGAGCAAACTGATGGGCAATAGAGAAGAGATATCTGCTCTCATACTGTTCTTTGTGTGTGATTTTTTTTTCCTCTCCAAAAGAACAATTAACAACTACAAGAAATTTAAGTGATTTTCTCAGTGAAGTTATAGAAAACAACCTTTGAATTGCAGGCCCCCAAAACAAAGTGTGTCACTTATAGACAGGAAAGAAGCCTTTAAGACTGGAGCATGTTGGTCAGTGCAACACATTCTGCTCTTGAAGTTATTTATTATGTGTAGATCTTGACAGGACAAGGGGCAATGTGTTTAAGCTGGCAGAGGGGAGAATGAAAGTGGATGTTAGGAGGAAGTTGTTTGCAGTGAGGGTGGTGAGACACTGGCACAGGTTGCCCAGGGAGGTTGTGGCTGCTCCTTCCGTGGAGGTGTTCAAGGTCAGGTTGGACAAGGCCTTGAGTGACCTGTGCTAGTGGGAGGTGTCCCTGCCTATGGTAGGGGGTTGGAACTGGATGATCTTTGAGGTCCCTTCCAACCTTACCATTCTATGAGTCTATGATTCTAAATGTCACACAGGTGTATGGAGAAAGAAAACGTGCCATGCTGGAAGAAAGTACTCTTTGAAAGGAGTTTGTTATTTAAACATTTACTCAATTCTATGATTCTTTGCCTTCTTGTGAGGGACTCCTTTTCCAACTTGTGGCTGGATTTTGAAGGCTTGGAGAGTTCTCCACTTGCTCATCTACCTTCGAAACACCATAATTAAGATGGAAAGACTTCAGGTCTGGCACTGAGATGGCACAATCTCCGTGGTTTTGGCAGCTAAACATGAAGAAATGCCAAATAGGAGATTTGCTGGTGAGGTGCTACCTCTGAAGAGCTGTTTTGTTGTTTCCTGTTGACAGAGCACTGAGGAAGGAGAAGCACAGAAGCAGATACTTCTTTGCTGAGTGCCTATGTGAAAGTACTGTTGCAGGGGATTGTGGTAGAAAGAACAAAAGAAGTCCTCAGGTGCTGCTGGGAAGGAATGGGCAACAACAGAGGGGTAAGTGTTTAAAGGAAGGCATGGGGTGGAAAAGAGAACATCTGGAAGGAGAAGAGCTAGAAATAAAGCCATAACTGCAAACAGTGATAAGTAGAGTTTTAAATTGAGAGAGTAGAAGTGGAGCAATAGTTACTATTTTCCAAGATAATTTTTACCATTCTATGATTCTATGACTACCAGTATGAAGTATGTAGAGTCAGTGTTTCTCTGTGTACTTCTGTTTAGATGCTTGCTGCAGCACAAAACATGTGTCAGCTGAACCATATGTCAGTTAGGATACCTGACAGACTAAAATTCAAGGCACAATAATGAAACACTGAATTCAGGTCTTTTGTATAGGTAACCAGCTGTTGTTTAACAGAAATATACTGCATAATCATTTGCAGCAAAAATATTTATGGTGAGTACAAAAGCAACCAAAGCATACATTCTGGAATGCTTTGAAACCAACTGTGTAAAAGCAATTTATATCTGAGGAAGTTTAATCCAGTGTACTGCCACAGCAGCTCAAGCTCCTGCTGTTGCCCATACATTATGTTAATGAAAAGCAACAGCTGTAACATCTGTTATCATCACAGCATGTTTTCAGCACAGCATTACCATACATTTAAACCATATATACAGTTTTTCTCTTCTCCTCCTCCTCTTTTTCTGAGATAGCTGCCCCTCCTTCAATATAAACACAATATGCTTATATAACCAGAGGCTCCAGAAGTTGAAAGGCATTCACAAACCTATCTGGATCTATTGCCAAGTTCTTTTTCACTGGGAACATACAGAAGACTCTGGCTGGGAAATCCTCAGCAGTTATAGCATGCAAGGCTCTTGAAAATGAGTGCTTTCTTCTCTTTAGCTTATCTAATTCAACAAGGACATTCCCTGTAGACAAAATGTGAACAATCCTGGGATGTAGGTAGTAATATATCTCCTGGATTTCTACAAAGCATGTTTCCTTCTTCTTAAACCAGTTGAATTAAAGAAAGGATTAAAAAGTTTGAATCTCCCTCAAGTCTTCATTTTGACTCGTTTGTTCTTTTTTGTTTGTTTGGGTGTTGTTGTACTTCATGAGAAACAACAGTAATGAGCCAACTAATAGGTAAGTGACACTCAGATTTCATGGTTCTCACTTGCAGCCCCCCCAGGTTTACATATTTAATTTACCTCTTGTTTTAGCAGGGCCTTGTGCAGTAGAAAGATGATGAAATAACAGCCCTTTGTCATCAAGCTGTTACAGATGGAGACAACCAGTCCTGATGACAGATCTTTGGTATCTTTTTTATTCCCATTTTTTGTCCTTCAGCTTGTGGGTGTTTGGTTACCACTCAAGGTCTGACTGAGTTCACTTCACCAAACGTTCGAGCTCTGGTTTACCAGTGCTATGTAACATCAAAATCTCTGCAACTCTGAGGGTTGCACCTGCACATCTATCTAGCTAGGTCCTGCCTTGTTCCACACATCCTCCCTCCTCGGTCAAACATAGCAAGGATTTGTGCTAGCATAACACAGAGCTTCAAGACCATTCCAAAATGAAAGCCCCAATGTTGTATGATCTATGACTGATTGCTGATGTCTCAGGTGACAGCTTCCCTCCAAACAGTGTATTTCCATAACTTTTGGTTGGTTATCTCCTAAAGTCTAGATCTTGATGGTCATTGACAATCTTGACTATCTTTGACAGTCATCTAAGATTGCTGTCTTTGTTTAGCCCATCTGGGTAAAACAGTCAACTCAGAAAACAGTGTGTTTTCCCTGATCTCAAGAGATTGTAATGTACATGTCTGTACTGTGCTGGCTGACTGTTTGGAATGGCTTTCGTATTCCAAACAGCTTTTGGATCACCACTGCTATCTGTGATTGTTACAAATAGGTACAGTATGATTTTCATTAAATAACAGTAATATTCAGAAGCCCACATTAAAATAAGTCTTGGTTTTCTGCCAATCTACACAATTAATACCTGCAAATACTCCTTGAATTCGTTAGCGATTTGCTGGGCGAGGGAATAACAGGCTACAGGTGATACACTTCAACCTACATATCACTGCAAGCTTTTTACTCCTTTGTTATTAGTTGGTGGCTCTCTATTAAACAACATTGTGTCAGGCATGATGCATCTAAGGAAATCTGTAAGATAAGAACCTTCTAGTAATCATATTGCAGGGAAATGATAGAACAGGAGCACAGAGTTTACAACGCCTCTCCCGTGCAATCTGGAAATATGCTGTTCTCACCATCCTGTGCTTAGACATCTCACTATAGTCTCTTCTGCAGGAGCAGTTTCTTGATGTCACAGGGCCTACAAGGATGGAGAGAGACTGTGTACAAAGGCCCATAGTGATAGGACTAGGAGCAGTGGTTCCAGACTAAAGAAGAGTATATTTAGATTGGGTGTTAGGAACAAGTTCTTTACAATGAGGGTGGTGGAACACTGGAATGGATTGCCCACAGAGGTGGTCGAGGCCCCGTTCCTGGAGATATTCAAGGTCAGGTTTGACAGGGCTTTGGGCAACCTGATCTACTTGAGGATGTCCCTGCTTACTGCAGAGGAGGTTGGACTAGATGACCTTTAGTGGTCCCTTCCAACCCAAACCATTCTAATGTTTCTATGATCTAATGCAGATGTGTGGCAAAGACAGACATGAGGCTTTGTATACTTACCAATTAAGATGTAACTCTTTGCCATGTACAATTCCTAAACTATTTCCTGAATTATGCTGCTGTAAGAGCAAAAGTCCTTCCCTGGTGAAGCTTTCCTTGTTTCCAGAAGGCACAAAGACTAAGGGGAGAAGCAGTTATGGGTTCAAGCAGCATTTCAACCTGCCAATAAAAGCCAGCAGACATTAGGATCAGTTGCTTTGAGTGATTTTAGCAAGCTCCACAACTGTAGTGCTGGACATATGAATTCCATATAGTGGAATTAATCTACCTGGCATGAAAGGCAATGTAGCTAAACTGAGACATTTGATAACATTCCCTCTAATTTAGATGTAAAAGACTTCCTGGGAACTATTAATTAAGGGGTGAAACATGCCTAGGCTGCTTGTGCCTCCTGTGCCACAGCTGGAAAGGCAAACCATTGTCCCACTGAGGAAAGACAGTCAAAATAAACCAGGCTAAATCTGTCCAGTGTCTGGCAGGTGTGTGCCCTGGGCTTGCTGGGACAGAATCCCAGGCCAGCCATGGGCTGCAGCCATTAGCAGTTCTGAGTCAGCCAGCACAGCTGACTTGGGTTGGCTCACAGGTGTACCCCAGACCATGAGCATCACACAGTATAAAGGGGGGAAGTTTGCTGAGGAGGTGGGAGGTCTTGCTAGAGGTTTCTGCTTGGACTCTTCCTCATGCTGTCCCTCTGCTGCTCTTGAGGACTGCCTTCTTGGATGCTGCGATGCTTTGCATTTGCTGGGCTGAGGTAGCTGTGTCTTGTATATTGATGTTGGTATTGATTTGGCTATTTTGTCTTTTCATTTCAGTCTGTGGGTCTTCTCTCCTTTTCCTGATTCCCCTGCTCTGTGGGGGAGGGGTTACCAGCTGATAGAGTAACTGCTATAGCCCAGCCCTAGACACAGGCTAAATGTAGTGTGATAGGCAGGGGCCAGAGCATGTGCACAACTGCTTTTTGTCATGTATCTCACTGTGCATACTGACATCTCAGGTTTCCACAGCACTCTTGTGCATGGTAAAGTACTTCTAACTCAACATGTGCCCTTCTGTCTGCATTTAACTTACAATTTAATAGCACTAAATTAAATAGCATNGGTGGTGAGACACTGGCACAGGTTGCCCAGGGAGGTTGTGGCTGCTCCCTCCCTGGAGGTGTTCAAGGCCAGGATGGACAAGGCCTTGAGTGACCTGTGCTAGTGGGAGGTGTCCCTGCCTATGGCAGGGGGTTGGAACTGGATGATCCTTGAGGTCCCTTCCAACCTTACCATTCTATGATTAATTGTTGTTTAATCTATTTTGCAGAATAACTGGCATGTGAAATACAGACTATGAAATATTGAAAGTATTCTTGCAGTCATTACAAGCAACACTTCTGGAAGTCCAGAAGTTGCAGGGTGAAATCTTCTGTCCACTCTTAAACAAAGAAATTAGAGCACATGGGCACTTTAGGTTTGAAAAACCTAGGAATTACTTCAAGAAGGGTAACCATACTATAAAGGCAGATCTCAAAACCAGACATGGAAATTTTTCTTTAACAGCATACAGGAGTAAAGAAATGAGAACAGGGATGACAAAACCAATGACACTTTGAAAGCAGAACATATAAGAAAAAGAGACAATAAAAAGTTATGAGAACATATTAATCACACACAGTCTCACCATCTGTTGACTCCATATATATACCCCATCCTACTGCTCCATATGGTACTTGAAGATAAATACATATAATGATGGATAACAAGTGAAAAATAGCACACAAAAGGTCTAACATACACATAGTAAATAAGCATATGGCATAATGACCCCATTTTGGTGGGTCTGCTATGACCTCTCAGAATACATGAGCAAGGAATGGAGCTGATCAGCAGTTGAGCAAATGTGGTATTAAACACATCTAGTGACTTCAGTCAGGGAAAAGTCAAACCCCCTCAGTTCTGGAAGGAGCCTTAACTGAATAGTCTAGGAGCATTTAGCCCTGACAATAATGAGACATCATACAAACACAGAGCTCTGCCCAGTTGCCATCACTGCTCTTCCAGTGCTCTCTCTCTTCCATATAGATCCAAATATCAATGCCTTTCTTGGCACTATTCCTGTTTTCCTTTGTCTGTGGGTGCCTGCTGTAATGGAGTTTCATATTTAAAGAACCAGAAACCACTGAAGATACTCTTCTGTGAACTGTGGAGCAGATGACAGCAGCAGAGAGTCTGTTTCCTCTTTTTCTGCTTGTTGTTCTCTGTGAGAAGTAGAACATCACTCAGCTGAGAACCAGATCTTCTTGCACCAGAGAACAGCACTGGGCTGTAGGGAAAGTGGGAATAGTACTGCTTGGAAGGTGGATGGAGCTCCAGAGGAGCTAGTAAATGTTCATTTCTTACTTCTGCCTGCCTGCCAAGTTTTTGATAGGAACCAAGTTGAATTCTGTGCAAGATGCAGGTTACTCATGCATCTAAGTGCTGAATTTTCTTTGCAGTCCTTGCCAGGAGAGCAGGTGGGTTTTTCTTTTCCAACCATAAACTCTGGGCACTGAACAGAGGCATCTTCAGCTCTTCATTGCAGTTAGAGAAGCTGGTTTGACAAACAGCCTGTGGTCATTTTCAGATACTAATTTTGCACTTTAGTCCCATCACAGCTTATTTGGCCAAAAATGTAATTCTACAGTCTTTCATGGTGTGTAAGTGACTGATGGATGGATGGGCTGTTTAGCATTGTCTGTATTTCCCCCTCACAAATACAGTACTGAGGGTGGAATTTGTCATGCTGTAAGTGGTAGCAGTTTTCATATGAATCTTCAGACAAGACTCACCCGGCACATCAAGGAACTGGGCTGAGCAAAACAGATGCAAGGCACCTCTGTGGTAGTTTGAGGAGTTGACCACAGAGAAAAAGTTCTATCCCAGGGGATGAACCTAGCTGTAATTTTGTTATTCAATCCCATAATCCTGCTATCACTTCAAGTGGGCAGCAAAGTCTCTTTTCTCCCTTCCTTTCGGCTCTCTGGAGGGACTCTTATCTGAGTAACTGATGGAGGGGCAAACCTGCCTGCAGCCCTCAGTGCCTGAGCTGCAGCAAATTTCCAGCTGACCAATTTCTGGCCTGCTTGGGCCCAAAGGAGACAATGGGAGAGGAGAAAATGAGCACTGGGGTTTTGGTGCTTCAGCCTGCTTGGGGGAAAGGTTTTGGGGGAATTCTCATGTGTCCTGTATATGTATTAGGTGTTAAGGATTCTTGTATGTTGTACCTTTTCTTCCTCCACATCTTTAAATACACTTTTCTGTGTTCCTCTCCAATTCAGTAAAAACATTATCATTTTAGTGCTTTTTTTTTTTTTAAGAGCAAACCAATCTAGTCTGTCTGCTCTGTAAACCATCAACAACCTCTGACAACAGCTATCACCTCCCAGTTCACAGCAGATTTCGGACTTGTAAGGAAAGCAGTCAGCCTGGTGCACAAATTTTACTAGTTTGTAGGGACTTCCTTTCGTTTGCACCCTCTTCCCTCCACCTTGTATTTGTGGACTTCCACATCATGCAGAAGAGATGAGTCTCTGGCAACTGGCTGTTGCAAAGATTATTTTGGAAAGCCATTGACTCTAGCTGGAATTTTGTATCTGTAGTTTTGAATGAGTTCTGCTTAGTATACAAGCATTTCCTGTATTTCCATTCCTGTTACAACTCAAAGGTTTCTCTTTGCTTTTTTAATGAGACTATTTTCAACCCAGCAAGAAAGTTATGCTGGTGCCTGAAGGACAGTCCCTGCAAACCTCTCATCTTCTGGCTGTGCTATAGTGTTGGTGGCTTGGTGTTGTTATGAGTGGAGGTCAGTGTGTCATGGGAACAAGCATTTCTCCATCCACTTTCCTGGTCCTTTGCAAATGATGGAGCTGCTATGGGCTAAGACTCTGGAACGTGGAAGCAGCAGAGTCCTGCCTAATGCTTCAGCTGCCTTCATGTATAGCTCCAATATTAAGAGTGAGTGACATTGCTGCACATACAAGAGAAGGAAGAGGATTAGACCTGGTCCAGTTGCTAAGTACTTGTGTGATTAAAACCAGAGCTCTTGTCAGGCTGTTTATTGTTCTTAGTCATGTTTTGTTTTCTTGCAGCTGTGTGGTCCCTATGGATGGTTATGGTTGCAGAAGGCCTTCTGTTGTCAGAGCAGTGATCTGTGTTCTGCTAGGTAAAGTTTAGAGGCACGTATCTCTTTGTGGCAGAACAGTGAGCTAAGATGATTTCGTGAGGGAGTTTTAATGAGACTTTTCTATTTGTTGACCACAGGTAATAAATGAAAGACCCAGTAAAAGCCTTGAGTTCTCTCTGGAAAGCTGACCTTTCTGAACCCCTTAATTTCTGGCCATCTATTCACCTTCTGGTTTTAACCAGAAGTGGGAATATTGCCCTGCCATGAGAAACACTTTTTTTCTAGTTTTTTTCTGATCCATTGAGGCAATGAAGTGCTAGAAATGTTATTCTCATGAGCTGTGTTTGGAGTGATGTTTCCTCAGCAGTATGTGGGTCCTGGGAAGAAAGATGGAGGTTGTTGAGCAGTGTAGTATTGCATCTGTCTTCTACTGAGTTAAGTAACCCAGAAGGGGGAAGGGAGTACAAATAGTGTTAGAAGTGAAATCAGTGCAGCAAAGGTTGTGGGTAGGCAGTGACAAATCATAACATCTTGGACAGAGGATAGTCTGTTGCCCAGAATGCTGTGATTTATTTTCCATATTTAACAGTGCCTCTCATTAGTCTATGTTTTCAGGGCTTTCTGGTTTTTGAAGACAAAAACAAACTAACTTTATTCCCAAACCAATATAGCCAACACAGGACTCTTTTTAACCTCCTAAGTATGCCTAGATATTAAGCTGCAAATGCAAGAAGGTTCAAAGGTGAGAGAGCCAGCTGAAAAATCAAGACTATGTAACTTAGTGTAATCACCAAGTCACAACCCCCTGATTTCCCCCCTGCAGCAATGCAAGCTATGAAGGCAAGAGATGGAAACTCTCTGTGCAGGCAGTATGCTTGGCTGATACAGCTGGTACCTATCTTTGCTGGAGGAGGCTACAGGAGTGGGCCTGTTTGAATTCATCTGGATTGGAGCTTTGTGCTTCTTGCTTTTTGTTGACTTTTGAGGGAAGGGGGAGGTGTCAATGAATTTTCAGACAGTTTTCATTGTGATTGAGTCTGGGTATCTGTGTAGGAGAAAAATAAGAGTCAAGCACTCTTTGTTCAACACTGCCCATCATAAACTTAACAAAATGTGCTGATGTGGGGACCTATAGGTATTTTGGCTCTGCTCTGTAAAACTGCTATGAGCAAAGCTTAAGCTGATGCCCCCAGCA
>WBNM01015640.1:1764-19016 GCA_013399055.1 Ramphastos sulfuratus | reverse complement strand
TTCCTCATAAGAGAGATGCTGCACCTCCTCATAGTTCTCTTGCTGAACTCCTCTTGCACTGGACACTATATTCCAGATGCAGCCTACCTAGGGATGAACAGAACCTCCCTCGACCTGCTGGACACATTCTTCTTAATGCACTCCAGTGTGCCATTGGCCTGCTTGGGCACTGGGCACATTGCTGTCCCATGGAGGACTTATTATCAACCAGGGCTCCATGGTCCTTCTCTGTGGAGCTACTCTCCTGCCCCTAACCTGCACTAGTGCATGGATATGAATTATAAATCATGAAGATTAATCATAAATCATGAAGATTAATTATAAATCATGGGTATTAATTATAAATCATGGATTATAAATCATAAATTGCATTTTAAATCTTGACATTAATTATAAATCATGAGGATATCAAAGTCCTTCAGAAGGCATGGCCACAAGCCTGTTCACACTCTGTACAAAGAGAGCAATCCTGGGTTTGTGCACAAAGCACCAAAGTCCTTCTGCATACACTTGTGTGTGTTTCCACAAAGGCAGAAGCTGCATCATGGAAGTGCAGGCACTTTTGGGATGCAGAAGAGCCTCTACTCAGAGCAGAGCCTCTACTTTGCTCTGGGGAAAAGGTTACACTTTGGTCAGGACATGGGGACAAACCCTCCCCTGGTATGTAAAGCACTATGGGATCTTTAATGTCTAGGCTGAGCAGACATGACCTCAGTTTTCTAAGGTTTCCTTAATTCCTCAGCTCCCACCTGTGGAACGTCACAGAGCAGCTCCAGCGTTACTGAATTTGTGCTCTGCTTTGGATTTTAGGAGCACTCTTTTGAGGTTTGCTGCTGGAGGCGGGGGTGGGGCGGGGGCTTTTTTCTACCTAACCAATCTGTTTCCTCCCCAGAGTTGTTTGCTCCTCAGAACCATGAAGTCTGTTGCTCTGAGCACCTTGAATGCAAAGTCGGGGAGAAGAGGTAAACTGGAATCTGAAGCCAGACAGGACACCATCATTCCATGAATCTGTGTTCATCTCTCTGCTTTTCAGCTTTTCATGGAAGCAGCTTGGAAATTGCAAAAGTATAGCTCAGTTGGACAGTATGGAGATGGACTGGAGAAGTCAATGAAACAGTCAAGTTACCCACAAAGTCAAGTGCAAATGAAGATACAATTCTCTCTTAGAGCAAAAAGAGTTCCTCCACTAACCACAGGCCTTCAAGATATCCTGCTGTGTATGAAATCCTGTGTCCTGAACTGAAAAGAACTCAGGAGCCTGAACAACCATGAAAGGGGAAGAGAAATGGGGAGAAATTTGTAAAACCCTCAAAGATTATTTAGTGGAAACCCTTCTGAGGCTTCCTATCCATGAAAGAGATTCCTGTTTCTTTGTTCATAGAGATCTCTGCCTTCTTCTAGGCATGATTAGTGACCCACCTAAGCATCTACAACCCTTAATACTGCCCCAAAACTGTTCCACAGTTGTGTCCAAGATTTGCCAAAGTGTATGAAGTTTATGTGACTACAAATTAATAAAGCTCCCATTTCAAAGGACTGCAATTTCAGGACACACCTATGATCCCTTCCCCATTTATATCCTGAAATCTGTAAAACTGCTGCCTGTGAAGAAACTGCACCTGGGAAAGAACAGCCCCAGGAATCAGTATAGCTTGGGGACTGCGTGGGCAGAGGCCAACGGGATGTGATCTAACAAGGCTAAGTTCTACATTCTGGCCACAACAACCCCAAGCAGTGCTACAGGCTGGGGACAGAGTGGCTGGAGAGCAGCCAGGCAGAGAGGGACCTGGGGTTGCTGGTAGAGAGTAGCTGAACATGAGGCAGCAGTGTGCCCAGGTGGGCAGGAGAGCCAATGGCATCCTGGCCTGGATCAGGAGCAGCGTGGCCAGCAGGACAAGGGCGGTTATTCTGCCCCTGTGCTCAGCACTGGTCAGGCCACACCTGGAGTGCTGTGTCCAGTTCTGGGCCCCTCAATTCAAGAGAGATGTTGAGGTGCTGGAAGGTGTCCAGAGAAGGGCAGCAAGGCTGGTAAGGGGCCTGGAGCACAGCCCTGTGAGGAGAGGCTGAGGGAGCTGAGGGTGTGCAGCCTGCAGAAGAGAAGGTTGAGGACAGACCTCATTGCTCTCTGCAGCTACCTGAAGGGAGGTTGTAGCCAGGTGAGATTGGGCTCTTCTGCCAGGCACCCAGCAACAGAACGAGGGGACACAGTCTCAAGCTGTGCCAGGGGAGGTCTAGGCTGGATGTTAGGAGGAAGTTGTTGACAGAGAGAGTGATTGGCATTGGAATGGGCTGCCCAGGGAGGTGGTGGAGTCTCCGTCCCCGGAGGTGTTCAAGAAAAGCCTGGATGGGGCACTTAGTGCCATGGTCTGGTTGATTGGCTAGGGCTGGGTGCTAGGTTGGGCTGGGTGAGCTTGGAGGTCTCTTCCAACCTGGCTGATTCTATGATTGTATGATTGTAATTTTTGTATGATTGTATGATTCTGTGATTGTATGATTGTATGATTATATGATTGTATGATTGTATGATTCTGTGATTCTATGATTCTATGATTCTATGACTGGCCTGTTGGAGAGCAGTAAAGGGGAAAAGGATCTAGGAGTTCAAGTGGATGAGAGCCAGGAGGCTGGAGCCAGGCTTTGCTGGGTGATGCCCAATGACAGCACAAGGGGCAATGGGTGGGTGCTGAGGCATAGGAAGTTCCATGGAAGCACAAGGAGGATTTTTTTCAGTGTGAGGGTGCCAGAACACTGGAAGAGGCTGCCCAGGGGGGTTGTGGAGTCTCCCTCTCTGAAGATATTCAAAACCTGCCTGAATGTGTTCCTGTGTGATCTGCTCTGGGTGATCCTGCTCTGGCAGGGGGGTGGACTGGATGAGCTTTGGAGGTCCCTTCCAGCCCCTGACATTCTGTAATTCTATGAAAAGCACAAAGTCCAGCTCAGCAGAGAATTCACTCTAACTCATTGACTTGGACATGGATGCAAGTTGCAGTGCCTCTAATGCCCTGCAAATATGTCTCCTTCCAAATGAACATTCTTACTTCTGTGTGTGTGAGCACTCTTCTTCGTGGTCTCTGAGGGAACCTGAGAAAGGATTTTTCATTATCCACCCTCACAGAGTCCTCTCTCTGTCTCCTCACCAGGATATTAGCCACTTGACTCACTGGTTAAGGTCAACATAACCTTGTGGAAGTCATCCCATTAAAGCCACATGCATTTGTCTAGCAGGAGGAACAGGGCAGCACTCTGCAGAGGCAGGTGTTTGCTTTGAGGACCTTCACAGGCTGGATTGAGGTGAGGCCCCAGAAAGTTCCAGGGGCATTTTAAACTCACAGCTGATCCATGGCCACTGACACAGAGAGCTACCAAAGGACAGTCACTGCCCAACAGCAAAAGGGAAGGACTGTCCAGAACAGTTCACCCTTCCAGTTTCAAAAGTCAAACCAAGCTTGCCAAGAGATGTTTTAGCTTTCTGCACTCTGCCTGATGTTGACTTTCCTCTGTCTGCCTCCCCACCCCAAGTCCCACTGGTTACATCCTTTTCTTATTATACTAAAGTCATAAAATTGTAAAACCCCCTTCGGTTCACCTCTTGACCACTCTCAGATCTCCCAGCCCACAGCTCCTACAACCAAGTCTCCAGGCAGCATTCCCCTGTATCCTTATCTGAGTTTGCTAACAGAGCAGACCTCGAGCCAACCTCCTTTTACAATAGATGAACTGGAGCTGGGCAAGCTTTTCACAGCACATGTTTTATTTAGTAGGTTAAGCCTTTTGTTCTCCTAGTGAATTATTATGGACAAACTTTGAGTTCAATTCATCTGGTTGTTACTCACAATTGTTCACATCACTCTGTCAGTGAACATATTTCAGCTGTTTAGATTGTTCTCAAATGATTCACTTCAGTTCTTTCTTTTGCTATTTGTTATATGCTATTTACTATTCAAGGGCTGTGTTTGGTTTTACCCACCCCACCTGGTGAGAGTACTACCTGAGCTTTACATCACTGGGAAGGTTTATGTAGAGAAGTGAAATCAAAGTGATTTCACAATACCCTCTCTTCACAGAACCACAGCATGGTCTGGGTTGGAAGAGACCTCCAAAGCTCATCCAGTCCAACCCCACCGCACTCAGCAGGGACAGCCTCCACTAGATCAGGTTGCCCAGAGCCCTGTCAAGCCTCACCTTGAATATCTCCAGGGATGGAGCCTCAATCACCCCCCTGGGCGACCTGTTGCAGTGTTCCACCACCCTCACGGTGCAGAACTTGTTCCTCACATCCAATTTAAATCTGCTCTGCTCTAGTTTGAAGCCATTGTCCTCATCCTGTCCCTGCAGGCCTTTGCAAACAGTCTTTCTCCATCCTTCCTGTAGCCCCCTTCAGGTACTGGCAGGCTGCTATTAGGTCTGCCTGGAGCCTTCTGCAGTCTGAACACCCCCAGCTCCCTCAGCTTGTCCTTGTAGCTGAGCTGCTCCACCCCCCCTAAGCTTTTTCGTGGCCTCCTCTGGACCCATTCCATCAGGTCCAAGTCCTTCCTGTGTTGAGGGCCCCAGAGCTGGACACAGTACTGCAGGTGAGGTCTCAGCAAAGCAAAGTGGCAGAATCATCTCACTCCATCTGCTGGCCATGCTGCTTTTGCCTACTCTCTCTGTTCACAACTTAACATTTCTTACTAAATTCTCTACAAATACATAATAAATATCCCTGATGGGGCCTGATTCCCATGAATAGCCTTTCAGAAAAAGTAATTAAGTGTCCCCACGTTAATGGACACCATTAAAAGGTCTGAGAACAGCATCTCATGGGACTGATAGCTTCAGTTAACTATCTAGGATTCAACCTAGGAGTAGTAAGGCAATGGGATACCAGAGTGTGTGAGTTTGGTACATCACTGAGCTTCTGCTTTTGTTCAAATCAGCATTTCTAGCTTGGGTTTTTTGAGGTTTTTTTGTTTGTTTTTTGTTTGTTTGGTTGGTTGGGTTTTTTTTAATGTACAATAAATGGCTTTCATGTGAACTAAACAGATTCCATATCTACAGATTCACCAGTGTGGCTGCAGAAATACACAGCATATTCCTGCAAAAGTAAATCCAGAGATGCTAAATCTATGCCCAGTGGTTTGTATGCTCCATATAATAATATATCATGCATATAATAATCATACATCCATCAAATGGTTTAGGTTGGAAGAGATCTTCAAGATCCTCTAGCTCCAACCTCCCCACCATAGGCAGGGACACCTCCCCCTAGTACAGGTCACTCAAGGCCTCATTCAACCTGGCCTTGAACACCTCCAGGGAGGAAGCAGCCACAACCTCCCTGGGCAACCTGTGCCAGTGTCTCACCACCCTCACCGGAAAGAATTTCTTCCTAATCTCCAGTCTAAATCTGCCCTCCTCAAGCTTCAATCCATTCCCCCTCATCCTAGCAGTACAAGCCCTTGTGTACCCTTTTTACATTTAAATAAGTTTCTAGAAACTTTTTGCATTTGAAGATGTTTCCAGAAACTTCTACTTTCTAGAAACTTCATAAGCCTAGAGCTGACAGGCAGCAAAATCAGAGTGTGCCACTTCAGGCTTTAATTCTGGTCCACATCACAGATTCATGGAATGGAATCATAGAATGGCTTAGGTTGGAAGGAACCTTTAGAGATTACCCACTCCAACCTCCCAGCTGTGGGCAGGGAATAGCATCTGCATTAAGTGCCTCATGGCTATGAAAATACACCTTCAGTGCCTCATGGCTGAAAATACACTTTCAGTGCCTTGTGGCTCTGAAAATACAGGGTTTTTTCTCCACACATGCACAAACAAAAGCAATTCCAACATAGAAAACCAACTAAAAGAACTAGTGGGCCAAATTCTACCCTGAAGCCACCACTGGAGCTGCTGGTGTTCTTTGGCAGGAGGCTTCAGCCTCTCAGTTCTCCCATTTGAATAGAATCATTGGTGAGCTTCTTCTAGGATTCAAAGCTTTAGTTTAGAGCACTAATGAACTGTGATTCAGTGAATCCAGTAAAAACACTTCAGCAAAGCCTCTTCAGGTGTGGCAAACATTTTCACCTCCCTCCTCTATCAGAAGTGATTTACTTGCTGTGTCCTGCGTTCACATGTCTTCATTTCAAGATGTTCAAGTTATCAGACATGAGATCAAGCTCTTCAGCTTTCTGCTGGGAAAAAAAAATCACAAATTAGGTTTAACATTTACTCCACTTTTGCCAATTTATCACTCTTTCTACCCTACACCATGAGCTCTTCGATTTGCTTAAGCAAATACTGGCAACAAATCAAAGCAAGTGCTGTAAACCTGTGGAACAGAGTTTTAAACTCACTATGGAAAGCATGCCAGGGATAAGCATGATGTTAGATGTGTCAGGCTCACTCATTTTCCTATGTGGTATATTCTTCCCTGACACTCACAAAGGGAAAAAAACAACCTGGGAAAGGTGACACTGTGTAGTTCCTACAACGTCTTCACACTCTTCACTTTCTTTCTAGGGTCCTTAGAATCACAGAATGGCTTAGATTGGAAAGGACCTTACAGAGCATCTACTCTGACCCCCCTGCCATGAGCATGGACACTTCTCAACTAGATCTTGCTGCTCAAGGCCTTGAACACACCCAAGGAGGAGGCAGCCACAGCCTCCCTGGGCAGTGCTAGAGTCACCATCCCTGGAGGTGTTTAAGCAGTGTGTGACCTTGCACTGAGGGACATGGTTTGGGTCAAAGGTTGGATTGGATGATCTCGAAGCTCTCTTGCAAGCAGACATACTCTGTGGTTCTGTGATTCTTTGCTAGGCACCAGCTGTATTTAATTCAGCAGCAGTGTGGCCAGGTCCCTGTGGAGTTACTCTGGAGTTATACCAGCGTCACTGTGATTAAGATTTAACTCAACTGTAAAAATTTCTCTCTCTCCACTTCCCAGTGGCTGTAGAGATCAGCCTTCTCAAACACTTAGCTGCTTTTCCATAAACTGCATGTGAACACATTCAATACTCAAGACTCCAGTGCTGTCCTAAGGGAATCTGAATGAATAATGGAAAACTCCTGATTTAAAACAAAGCAAACAAAAATCAAACCCCCAAACTCAACCAAACTGTAATAATCCACGGCTGTCATTTTCCATCAGATCTATAGAGAAAATAAAGCCTTGCTGCAGGTGCAGTTGTGCAGATGTTGCAATATCTCGCCTGGAAAACAGTCATAATTCATCAGAATGATTATAAAATGTATGATTATGGAAATATTTTACATCCAGAGGACACCTTTGCTTTTGCAGCTCAGCTTTCATTGGCCAGTCTTGGTTCTCCCTGGATGTATACAGCATGGATATTTGTAAGGACAAATAAAACCCTTTAAAACTATACCAAAACTAATAATCTGCCTTCAGAATCATACAGGGGCTTGGTGCTTGGGTGTAAGCATAGAAGACTGCTCACACATTGGTCTCCAATAAAGAGTAAATCATCCCAGTTGTTCTCCTGGAGGAATAGGGGGAGTTTCCCTGCCTCAGTTTTTGGATAAATGTTGCCTGTGATAAATCACAGAATTGCTCAGGCTGGAAGGGACCTCAGAGATCATCTACTCCAATCCCTCTGCCGTGGGCAGGGACACCACTCAACTACACTTGACTGCCCAAGGCCTTGAACATCTCCAGGGAGGGAGCATCCACAACCACTCTGGGCAACCTATTCCTGAGTCTCACCAAAGTCAGCAAGCACCAGTCAAGACCCAACCGCTCCACTTCTTTGTGGCAGTCTGACAGGCTCAGCCACCCTCATTCCTCTCCTGATCCTGCCTGCAAGCAAAGCAGCTTCTCCTCCTTCCTCTCTGCCCCTCAGCTTCCACCCACTAGGTCTTATTTCTAGGGACAAATTTTTGCCCCTCTTTCTCCCAAAATGTTGCCAGGTCCCAAGGCTGGGAGGTGACACACAGAAGATACTAGATGGGCATCAGTGAATGGCCCAAGTGGGTGCCAGAGTGGATGAAGACCTCATGGCTGTCTACAGCTACCAGAAAGGAGGTTGTGGAGAGGTTGGGGCTGGTCTCTTCTTACAGGTAATTAGTGATAGAACTAATGGAATGGCCTCGAGCTGCCACTGGGGAGGTTTAGACTGGACAGTAGGGAGATTTTTTTTTTCCCAGTAGAATGTGCTGCCCAGGGAGGCGGTGGAGTCACCAACCCTGGAGGTGTTAGAAGGTCGTTTGGATGTGGTGCTTAGGAATATGGTTTAGGGTGCACCTTGTAGAGCAGGGTTAATGATTTGGCTTGGTGATCCTGAGGGGCTTTGCCGACCTGAAGGTTTCTGTGATCCTGTGAAGATAATGACTGAATGAACAGCCAATGTAGGGGGGGAAGGGGACAGGAGGTCAGCAGTGCTGGGGACCGGTGGGGAAGGAGGTACAGAGCTTTCAGCAGAGGAATCCTACAACCAAAGCACCCTTGTAAAAGAAGATACAGCTGCAACTTGTGAAAGGAGAGTTTCTTGCCACCTTTTCAGGGTTAATAAACCCTGGATCTCAGGGTTTTGTCCCTGAGAGCTGAGCTCTGAGAACCTCTAGAAGACCTTCCTATTTGTAGACCTAGTTCTAGATCCCCACCTGGTTCAGATGCTAGGACTAATGGCTCAGAGCCTGCCTAGCAGCAGAACTGCAGACAACTGAGGAAATAGGAGACTAAAACCAGAATTAGGCACCATTGGCAAAATTCTCAAAGCTCCATCTCTGATGCTGCTGCCTCCCTTGAGCTGCTTAAAACCCATCTAAGTTTTAGGTATCTAAAATCTAACTGGAGTGTGACCTTCAGCTGCAGACATCCTGGTGTGTTTATGTTATTAAGAGCAGGTGATGAGCTCTGTCATGCTCACGGGAGATAATTCATGTCAGTGCTCAGTTATGGAAAGGCTGCTTGGGTGACTTTACCCAGTAACAGGAAAACACACACACTACCTCATCCTAGCTACCAGCAGGTGTTTCAGAGTCTAGTTTCCATGCTTCACAGAATTATCATAGAGATTGCTAATTTGAGATGTGTAGTAAGTTTGCAATGCCCCTTAATCAGAAGAAAGAAAATGAGATTGGCTCCATCAGGGTTATTACCATTTATTTCTCTTGGTGCTGCCCTTCTGGGTCATGAGTGAGATGCAACTGCAGTAAATTTGTGTTCTTTTTGTCCTCCAGACCTTTGCAGACTACTGTCAAATGCTGGAAGTCAAGAAGGAAAAAGAAAACCCATTAAAATGTATCTTCTAGAAAAGCACAAATCCAGGCTGGGCGAGGAGTGGCTGAGAGCAGCCTGAGGGAGAAGGACTTGGAGTTGTCAGCTGGTGCCAAACTGCCCAGGAGCCAGCACTGGTGGCTGGCAGCCCAGAGCCAGCTGTGTGCTGGCTGCATCCAGAGCAGGGAGAGCAGCAGCACAGGGAGGGGATTCTGTCCCTCTGCTCTGCTCTGCTCTGCTCAGACCTCACCTGCAGCACTGTCTCCAGTTCTGTTGCCTCTAGCATAAGAGTGACATGGAGCTGCTGGAGAGGGTCCAGAGGAGGCCATGATCGGAAAGCTGCAGCACCTCCACTATGAGGACAGGCTGAGAGAGTTGGGGCTGTTCAGCCAAGAGAGAAGACTCCAGAGAGGCCTCAGAGCACCGTTCCTGTAGCTGAAGGGGCTACAAGAAAGCCAGGAAGGGACTTTTGACAAGGGCTTGTAGTGCTAGGATGACAGGGAATGGATTGGAGCTTGAGGAGGGCAGATTTAGACTGAAGATTAGGAAGAAATTCTTTAGAGTGAGGCTGGTGAGACACTGGCACAGGTTGCCTGGGGAGGTCTTAGATGCCCCCTCCCTGGAGGTGTTCAAGATCAGGTTGGATGAGGCCTTAAGCATACTGGGCTGGTGGGAGGTGTCCCTGCCTAGGGGAACAAGGTGATGATGCAGGTCCCTTCCAACTTAAAGCATTCTGTAAATCTATGAATAAACAGCCAAACAACAGGAGAATATTAATTAATCAGTAACCACAGTATCAATTTAAAGAGTTTCAAAACAACAGCTTGCTGTCTTCTGGACACATGCAACTTCCAAACTGCAAAGGTTCAGAGGGTGTCATTCACTTCTGGTGGCATGAACACGGGGAACAAGGAGCAGTGTGGTAAAATCAAAGTTGCCATAGATGAGGAGCACTTAGAACTTGCCATCTATAGAAATATGTGCTCGATTTCCATCACAGATTAATGAAACTCCTCACAGAGGTGGTGCATTTGTGGAGAGCATGCAGGCTTGCAGGCAGCACATGGTGCATACTGCTCCTCTGCACTGCTTTCCAGCATCAGCACCACAGGCTTTGGAAGACTCTGCAGCCATGGAATTCCCTGTGGCATTGCCAGCCAGCTGTGTATCCTCCAGGGAATTTAGAACAAGCTATAAAAGCAAAAAAGGGAAAGCATACTTTGCCAGCTCCTCACAGATAGAGCTAGCATTTTAAAACCAAGTGGGTCCTTTTCCAGAGGTTGGCCTCACAGGTCACCATTTGGGATTACATCAGGGACCAACTAGTTGGGTTCAGGCAAGCTGGGGTTGGTCTGGCAGGGAAGAGAACAAAAAGCCAGGCCAAGACAAAAGGTTGAGGGAGTGGGATAGGAGGAAATGAAGAAGACTGTTCCAAAGGCTTTTAAATTACAATGGCCATGTTATTGTCATACTAGTGGAAAACTAAATTAATTGTTCCCTTCCTTAGCCCCCTCCTGCTGTGGCTGTGTTTCTTTGAGCTAAAGGCCTGAGTCAGTAAGGATGCATCCAATTTCCATCTGCTCCAAATGCTTCTGCTCACTGCGGAAGCCAGACAGAGATTTCAGTAAATTGAGCTTTCACGGGCAACAAGGCTGTTCATTCTGTCTAGGTACTTATAGAGATACAGATACAAAACACCTATCACCATAAACATCATCTATAGTTATAGCTAGTTATAGCTATAGATATAGTTACTTATATAGTTATAGGTTATAGTTATAATTTGTTATAGTTATAGTTACAGTTATAGTTAGTTATACAGTTAGGTATAGTTATATAGTTACAGTTACATATAGTTATAGTTATGGTTTATAGTTATAGTTAGTTATAGATAATATAGTTAGGTATAGTTATATAGTTAGGTATAGTTATATAGTTACAGTTACAGTTATAGATATACAGTTAGGTATAGTTATATAGTTAGGTATAGTTATATAGTTGTAGTTACAGTTATAGTAACTACAGTTATAGTTACAGTTATAGTTATAGTTAGTTGTAGTTATAGCTGTAGTTATAGTTAGTTATAGTTAGTTATAGATATATAGTTAGGTATAGTTATATAGTTAGGTATAGTTATATAGTAGGTATAGTTATATAGTTAGGTATAGTTATATAGTTACAGTTACAGTCATAATTACAGTTATAGGTATAGTTATAGTTAGGTATAGTTATATAGTTATAGTTAGTTATATAGTTACAGTTTATAGCTATAGTTATAATTAGTTACAGTTATAGTTATAGTTAGGTATAGATATATAGTTAGGTATAGTTATAGTTAGTTATAGATCTATAGTTAGGTATAGTTATATAGTTACAGTCATAGTTACAGTTATATATAGTTATAGTTATAGTTTATAGGTATAGTTTATAGGTATAGTTACAGTTATAGTTACAGTTATAGTCATAGTTATAGTTAGTTATATAGTTACAGATACAGATTTAGTTATAGTTAGTTACATAGTTACTGAAATATTTGTAGTTATAGTTATATAGTTATAGATATAGTTTAGTTATAGTTATATTTGTAGTTCTAGTTCTAGTTATAAAATGCCTATCACCATAAACTTTCTTTGCACCAACTCTGAGGCAGAGGTAAGAGCAGGCCTCAGACTGTCCCTACCTCAGCACTTCTACTTCCAACTTCATAGAATCACAGAATCAAAGAAGACTTTGGGTTGGAAGGGACCTCCAAAGGTCATCCAGTCCAACCCCTGCCACAGTCAGCAGGGGCATCCTCAACTAGACCAGGCTGCTCCAAGCCCTATCAAGCCTCGCCTTGAATATCTCCAGGAAAGGGGCTTCTTGACCATCAAAGTTTTCAAGACAACAGAACTACTGGGAGAAAGTCACAAACCTATGCTAGAAAGGGCTGATTTCCACAAAATTCTGTCCACTTATTTTCACACAAGCAGAGCACCTTGAAAGGCTCCTGTTCAGAAACCCAAAAGCTGAAGCACCTTGACTGTAGAGTCACTGCTGCTAAAATCCCAGATGACCTTTATTATGTTTTCCATCCACAGCTCCATTGCTGGTAGGCCAAAAGTTTCTAGGTACCATAAAACCAGAGAAGAAAAGCAGTGCACATCGTCTGAGGAACACCAAAAGGCCCTGCAACCTCACAAGCCCCAACACCATCTGCAAGGATGCAGCTCTGCAAAAACTCGTCCTTTTAGCACACCCCTGTAAAAAATGTCATCTACATTCTGTACAAGGTTTGAGCTTCACCTGGCACAGGTTGCCAGGATCTCATTGGTAGCATGCCAAGAACACACTGCTGGTTATAGATGAGATCTATCACCATTTCTTGAGCTGTTCTGCAGACATTAAACACCTCAGGAGTGCAAGGAGAGTGTGCTGGTTTGAGGATAATTGGAGTATTTTAATGAAAAAAATTTAGATTCTAGGCTGTGCAAAGCAAACAGTGGTGATGTCTGCTGCACTCATAGGCTTGCTGAGATGGATAAGAACAAGGACACAAACATAGATAAGACAGAAGGTCTCACTCTCTGGCAGCTGTGTGTCTTCTGGCCTTTATGCTGAGTAACCTAACTAACTACTCTGCTTCTAAACCCCCTTGCCCATTCTCCAAACTCACCTTACATGTAAGGCAGACCCTGGGGTAAGGCAGAGGGGTGGAAAGAAGGTGGAAGGGTGGTTGGGAGCCCCTCCTGGGGACTCCAATTTCTGGGAGGGGAGTTGTGTTTCTGTATTACCTTTAACTTATATATCTCTGTAACTATTCCTGTCTGTTGTGTATATCTCTGCTTGTACATTGTGCTGAGCTGTAAATAGAGCTTCAGTCCTTAACTTCCAGCCAGCTGAGTCTAGTCTGGGGGATTTTCATAGTGGGGGGGGCAGGTAGCTCCCAAACCATCATAGCCAGCCATGTCAGCCAGCTGCACAACACAAAGGGCTACCTTAAAGGAAGCTGAAGTTGTAGAGCAGGAGAAGTTGTGAATTTCATGGTGAATTCCTCTTCCCTTTGTTTGCTCTGCCAAGGTGCCTGTTTTAAAAAGAGGAGGAGGCTGTTTTCTGGTTTGCATTTTGTTTCCCCTTGCTTTACTCCTGTAATCTGTTGCAGACTTCAGGACAGAAATCTCTTGTAGAATTTGCTAGTGGCCCACAGAGCCAGAATAAAATAAAAAGTTACAGGTCTACATAACCTTAATTTTATGGTTATAAGCTATATTTACTACTGTATCCTAAGTCTGAAAAGACTGCTAAGTGCTCTGCCTGGGAATGCAGGGAATTTCTCTTTGAGTTAGTTTTATGGAGAAAGGTGTTGTTAAACTGCAGGAAAGGTTATGGTCCTTTCAAGTCCTCCAGAGCAGAATGCCTATTAGGTGCTTTTAGGGTATTTATAAAATACCCCCAACCATTCCCTCAGTAGAGTTCATTGAAATTCAAATTCAGGACCTTTGCTCTCTTCCAGCCCCTTTGGTTTTAACACTGTAAGCTAACCTGAGTGAGAAGGTTCTCAAAAATCAAGGTGGGAGAATCTACTTTAGTGCTGGTTTGAGGCTAATTGGAATATTTTAATGAAAATAATTAGGTTCTAGGCTGTGAAAAGAAAACAATTATGATGTCTACTTCACTCATAGGCTTGCTGAGATGTATAAGAACAAGGACACAAATATAGACAACACAGAGAGAGTCTCTCTCTCTCTCTGGGAGCTGTGTGTCTTCTGGCCTCTCTGCTGAGTAACCTCACTAAACACTCTGCTTCTAACCCCCTTGCCCATCCTCCAAACTCGCCTTGCACATAAGGCAGACCCTGGGGTAAGGCAGAGGGGTGGAAAGAAGGTGGAAGCGTGGTTGGAAGCCCCTCCTGGGGACTCTGATTTCTGGGAGGGGTCTTGTGTTTCTGTATTACCTGTAACTTGTATATTTCTGTAACTATTCCTGTCTATTGTGTGTATCTCTGCTTGTACATTGTGCTAAGCTGTAAATAGAGCTTCAGTCCTTAACTTCCAGCTGGCTGAGTCTAGTCTGGGGGATTTTCATGGTGGGGGGGAGCAGGGAAGTCCCAAACCATCACAACTTTTTAACTCTTGCCCACCTGCATTTTTTAACTCCATGTTTCTCACTGCAGTACAGAAATATGATGCAGCTCTGCGACTCTTGGACTTCATCAAGGGTTCACTAAGGGTCCCAGAGCACTGGAACAGGCTCCCCAGAGAGGTTGTGGAGTCTCCTTCTCTGGAGACTGTTAAGGCCTGTCTGGGTGTGTTACTCTGTGACTTGAACTAGATTGTCTGGTCCTGCTCTGGCAGGGAGGTTGGACTGGATGATCTCTCTGGGTCACTTCCAACCCCTAACATCCTGTGAGCCTGTGATCAACAGGAGAGGTGGGAATGCTCTTAGTACTTCTGTCCTGATTTTACCCAAGGAGCCCAGGCAGGATACAACCTCCTGGGCACCTCACCTGTAAAACTGCAGTGATAATAGCAGCTTCCAAATGTGCTGAGTCATCTTGTGACCTGCCAAAGAGCAAGTATGTTGAACAAGAGAACACACTGCTGCTCCACACACACCTCTCAGCCTTCCCTTTCTGCCTTCAATCACTCACTCTCCTCTCCCAAGACAAGTGGTTGGAAGAGGCCTCCAGACATCATCCAGTCAAACACCCCTGCCAGAGCAGGACCACCTAGGGTAGGTGACACAGGAACACATCCAGGTGGGTTTTGAAAGTCTCCACAGAAGGAGACTCCACAACCTCTCTGGGCAGGCTGTTGAGGTGCTCCAGTACCCTCACCATAAATAAGTGTCTCCTCATATTGAGGTGGAACCTCCTGTCTTCTAGTTTATCTGTTTTGTGGAGCCAACTTGATCATGTACAGTAAATCCACTGCCTCTAGAAAGTGGACTGGCACTGCTGCTTTGGGACAGGGCTGGCCAGGATGTGGGGACAGGGTCAGGGGACACTTCATCTGCCCTGCATGGTAGCTAGATCCCTCTCTGTCCCCTAATGTGTCCCTGTAATATGCAAGGGGGCTGCAGGGCATGGAGCAGAGATACCAGGAAAGAAAGAAACCTGGCACTGAAGGCTATGAAGTGCCCATGGGTAGCTGGGGACCCTGTAGCCTCTTGGTTTGATAGATGGCACACCTCTGTCTTTGCTAAAAGAATCATTTCTTCTATCCACTTTCTGAAATTCTGTTTGTCACTCACATCTACACAGAATCACAGCAACACGCAGGTTGGCAAAGCCCTTCAGGATCACCAAGTCCAACCTAGAACCCTATTCAACAAGATTCACCTTAAACCATAGTCCCAAGCACCCCATACAAACCACCCTTAAACACATCCAGGGTAGGTGACCACCACCTCCCTGGGCAGCTCATTCCAGTCCCTGACCACTCTCTCTGTGAAAAACTTTTTCCCAATGTCCAATCTAAACCTCTCCAGCCTTAGCTTAAGGCCATTCCCCCTTGTTCTGTCTCCAATTACCTGTGAGAAGAGCTCAGTTCCAGCCTCTCCACAATGTCCCTTCAAGCAGCTGTAGATGTTTCTCTCTTCTCCTTTTTGCCCACATCACTTCAATTTTGTGTTTTGTTTTTAAAGGGGACCATTTACTATCTTTTACAGAATGTCAGGAGGGTCTCATCCTGAAACAAGCCTGCAGTGTCATTTAAAACAGGAAAATTAGTTGTGTGATAGAGATACTGAAGAGCAAATGCTCTCTGAAATTAGTTTTCTGAGTATCAGGGAGTTTAGAGGGCAAGGAAATTTTCCTTTCATCTTCCAACTACAGAGCCTGCTAGCAGCATCTTTGGGTTTTAAGTAACTGATCATCTACCTTCCTAGTGGAGGTCGTTAAAATAAATGCGAAGTTCAGTTTGTCTCCTGGTAAGAGCATCCTAAACGCCAGTAATGTCACCCTGCAATGCCCTCTGCTGGGCCACGGCGCTTGGAGCTGGCAGCGGAGCCAGCCAAGAACATTGCAATGAAGTGGGATGGATTTAAGCTTCAAAGTGAAACTCTGACCCCGCTGAAATCAGTGGGGATTTAGGTTTTCATTTTGCCCTTCGCCATTCCCTCTTTTGAAAACTGTGCTGTTGTTAACTGCCCTGAGAAAACTCTCTTAATTTAAGTCCAAATGCAAACCTCATTACTGATTTACAGACATGAAGATCTCCTGCACCAGTACAAGGCTGGGAGGTGATCTGCTGGAGAGCAGCCCTGTGGAGAAGGGCCTGGGAGTGCTGATGGACAACAAGTGCTGCATGGCACAGCAGTGTGCCCTGGTGACCAAGAAAGCCAGTAGAGTCCTGGAGGGCATTAAGAGGAATGTGTCCAGCAGATCCAGGGAGGTTCTCCTCCGCTTCTACTCTGCCCTGGTGAGACCTCACCTGGAATATTGCAGTCGGTTTTGGGCTCCCCAATTCTGGAAGGACAAGGATCTGCTGGAGAGAGTCCAAGGAAGAGCTACAAAGATGCTGAAGGGGCTGCAGCACTGTCCTGTGAGGAGAGGCTGAGGGACCCAGGGCTTTTTGGTGTGGTGAAGAGAAGATGCAGAAAGGATCTAATAAATAGTTGTAAATATATGAGGGCTGGGAGTCAAGAAGAAGGCTCTGCTTACTTGTACCCTGTGACAGCACAAGAGTCAATGGGTATAAACTACAGCACAGGAGGTTCCACCTCCACATGAAGAGGAATTTCTTTACTGTAAGAGTCACAGAGCACTGGCACAGGCTGCCCAGAGAGGCTGTGGAGTCTTCTAAGTGTCAAGTCCTGTCTGGATGTGTTCCTGCACTAGATGATGGTCCTGCACTGGCAGGGATGTTGGACTCAATGATCTCTGGAGGCCCCTTCCAACCCCTAACATCCTGTGATCCAGTTCAGGCACTGGCAGGCAGCAATAAGGTCCCCCTGGAGTCTTCTCTTCTCCAGGCTGCACACCCCCAGCTCCCTCAGCCTGTCCTTACAGCACAGGTGCTCCAGCCCTTGCATCATCTTTGTGGCCTCCTCTGCACTC
>WBNM01015639.1:0-21564 GCA_013399055.1 Ramphastos sulfuratus | reverse complement strand
TCAACTGTGCCACACAGCTTGGGTAAGCACAACTCTGCTGTCTTTCTTACAAAATCTGTGCTGCTTTTGTAGTGAAGTTTCCTCTCTCTTTCCTCAGTGGGGGAGAGAGGATCACCAGGCAGCAGGACATAGCAAGCAGACATTTATTTATCAGGCCAAGTGGGAGATGGGCTACATCTGGGAAAGCCTTACAGTTGCCCACAGTACAGATGACTGGGACCTGCCCCAAGCACTGCTCAGTTGGCTGGCACTCAGCTGACCCCTGGGGAAGGGCATGCTCCCTCCCAGTCAGTACTGCCACCAGCCTGACCCTAACACACAGCCTCTCACTGCACACCCTTTGTTCCGTGCCACCTCGAACATCTCTGCGTGGCTGTATCACAGGCATCCACAGCCAGATGCTGACACAGACTGCCAGCCCTCACTGATGCCATGCTGTGTTCTTCAAAAAGCACATCTCTGGTATTGGACATGCCAGAAACATCTACAGACAAGCCAGGCTTGCACTCAAGCCTTTCCTGCTGTTGCAGGAGGAGCTCACCTTGCACAGGGAGGTTGTCACAGCATCTCTTTAGCAGAAGTCTGTTGGGGTTTCTTCAAAGAAATTAAAGTCCCCTCAATAAGCCATCACATAATTTTTGTGCTGTACCACAGACTTAATTCCTCCAAGACTGTGGAAAAGATGAAGAATCTCTGTTGCATCTAAATACTTCCCATCAGTACCACTTGCAACCTTTTTGAAATAGAAAGATCACAGAATCATAGAATGTCAGGGGCTGGAAGGAATCTCCAAAGCTCATCCAGTCCAACCCCTCTGCCAGAGCAGGATCACCCAGACCACATCACACAGGAACACATCCAGGTGGGTTTTGAATATCTCCAGAGAGGGAGACTCCACAACCTCCCTGGGCAGCCTGTTCCAGTCTTCTGGTATCCTCACAGGGAAAAAAAAAATCCTCCTCATGTTTAAATGAAACTTCCTATGCCTCAGCTTCCACCCCACTGCGCCTTGTCCTGTCATTGGGCATCATCCAGCAGAGCCTGGCTCCAGCCTCTTGGCACTCACCCTGTACATCTTTGTCAACATGTAAGAGGTCACTTCTCAGGCTCCTTCAAGCAGCAGAACCCCAGCTCTCTTGGTCTCCCATCAAAAGGAAGATGCCTCACTCCCTCCATCATTTTTGTGGCTCTGCACTGTACTCTCTCAAGATACATCTGATTACTTCTCAATTTTTTCCACTTCTAGATTAAAAGTTTAAAACAACAGGACACAGCTAAAAAAAGCTTAAATAAAGCATAAGTGCAAGCAAACAGTGGGTTATTTCTCCACCAATCATCACAAGGGAATTTTGGAAAGAGATGCTAAAGTACACTCAGAGTAAGAAGGACCTCTTCAGCTGTCTGGAAGACTGACACTGCTTCTTGACTCTCTTCATTATGGAAATCTTGGTGGGGTAATTAATTTTTTTTTTAGGGTAGTTAATTATTGGAGTAATGCATACTTTGTACAGTTTTTCTTTTTCAAATCTAATTCTAAAATCTCTGGAGTACAGACTCCAGAGCTCTGAATAACCCTAGAGAGAACTTGACTTCCTATTAATTGATCTGCTAAATCATCAAGTGATTATTGCTTATATATATTTAAAAACAGATAATAAGATCTTAATCACTACTTTTAATCTTGAAGCTCTGTATTCTTAGGTAGTAAAGACTGCAATCCTGTGTGGTTTATGCTTTATCTCTTACCTCTGAAAGTTATTAGAATTCTTCTCAGAGTAGTCTGTTTGCTTCCTTCTTTTTTTTTTTCGTGTGTGTAACACCACCCTAGAATATCAAAGAGAATTGAGGTTAGAAAACTTGTGGCTATTTAAAACAATCCCTCTGTTCTTTTAACACTGTGGGCAAGGGAGACCTTAGGGCAGTATCTGAAGGGCCTGCAGGGCAATTGGAGATGGATTTTTTTTTTTCCCTAAAGGCATGTGGTGGCAGGATGAAGGACAAGGGTTTCAAACTGGAAGAAGGCAGATTTAGCTTAGACATTAGCAAGAAAATCTTTCCCACGAGGGTGGTGAGGCACTGGAACAGAATGCCCACAGAAGCTGTGGAAANAAGGTCTCCTGGAAACCTTCTCTTCTCCAGGCTGCAGAGCCCCAACTCTCTCAGCCTGTCCTCATAGCAGAGCTGCTGCAGTCCTCTGAGCATCTTCGTGGTTCTCCTCCGGACCCTCTCCAACAGTTCTATGTCCTTCCTTCAGATACTGGAAGGCTACTATAAGGTCTCCTGGAAGCCTTCTCTTCTCCAGGGTGAAAAGCCCCAATTCTCATACCCTGTCCTCACAGCAGAGCTGTTGCAGTGCTCTGAGCATCCTCATGGCCTCCTCTGGATCTGCTCCAACAACTTCTTCAAGCAACTTTGTGCCTGTGCTTTCTGATACAACATCTGAGGTGAGCAGCTAAAGAGCATCCTCAGCCATGGTGGCTGGCGGTTTAAACTCACTTCTTCCATGCAAACAAGGAATTCAATGCCAAGGAGGGAGCAGACAGCAGTAATGAACTATCCTACTTACTCCCCTCAAGCCTTAAGTCCTTACTGTGTGGAACATGTCACCTCTGCTTGACAGGGAACACCTATGTTCATGTGAATGAGACCAAACCAAAATTCCAGCCCAGGCAGCCAGCTAAACTGGGCAACATTTAAAACAAAAAGGTTCTCTATGTCTACCATGAGCACAGCTTCCCCAAAATCATACATTCATTGCCACTGTTGTTACTCATTTGCCAGCTTGTATTAACATCATTAATACATGGCAGAAGCATTCCTGGCCCAAAATGAGTTCTAGAAAGCACCACTTCATCCTGTACATTTGCTCAGTGTCCAATCTTGTCTTTGGTTCACCTTCTGACCTACCAAATTAATGCCCAGTTATAATTTTACTAAGTAATTTACTGACAGAAGAAGTATGAAAAGCAGTTATCTGACCTTTCCAGACTAAGGGAATCTAAACTGAAGATTCAGCAATTAATGCAGCAGGCTGAGGATGCTGGAAGTGTTCAGACTGGAGAAGAGAAGGTTCCAGGGAGTCCTAATAGCAACCTGAAGAGATCCACAAGAAGGCTGCAGAGGGACTGTTTGCAAAGGCCTGCAGTGACAGGACGAGGGCAATGGTTTGAATAATAGAAGAACAGATTTAGGTAGGATGTTAGGAACAAGTCCTGTACCACGAAGTGAGTGGAATGCTACAGAAGGTTGCCCTGGGAGGCGGTTGAGGCTACATTCCTGGAGATATTCAAGGTGAGGCTTGGCATGGCTGAGCAACTTGATCCAGTGGAGAATTCTAGTCTTGAGGTCTGTGGTAGTGGGTTGGACTTGATGATCTTTGAGGTCTCTTCCAACCTTGTTATACTGTGATACTGTGATTCCCCTGCTCAGTACAGGGCCACTGGACTAGATGACCTTTGGAGGTCCTTTCCAACCCAAACCATTCTATGATTCTATGATTTAAGTTTCCCACCTTCCTTCATTGATTTCTCTCCTCGCTACTCCAGCACCTTCATTAGTAATGGTTAATTTCTGGCTTGTCTCAGAAGCTGGCCTGAAAAATTAACACGCAAGAATTTTCTAAGCCAATGCTGTGAGGTGAATTTTACAACCAAACCTCATTATGATTTCAGCCTGATTTCAGGGGAAGACAGTTCTACCCGCTCCAAGGAAGAACAGATTGTTCCATAGATTACAGACAAAGACCAAAATTATACATGATGACAGCTGCAAATAAGCCAATATATTTGCAGTCTCTGCAAAACGTTGGGTTTTCTCAGCTGAGTAATGGAGCACCAAGTTGCATGATATATATTATGTGAGCATGTTTACTAAGTCATAAAGAAAACATCCACGGTTCACATCACAAACACTACTGCAGTGTGCCACAGCATTCCCTCCTGGCTGTACCACAGCATACTCCCTCCTGGCTGTGCCACAGCATTCCCTCCTGGCTGTACCACAGCATACTCCCTCCTGGCTGTGCCACAGCATTCCCCCATTCTGGCCATACCAAAGCATATTCCCTCCTGACCGCACCAGAGCACATTCCCCCTCCTGGCTGTACCACAGCATATTTCCTCCTGGCTGTACCACAGCATTCCCCTGTCCTGGCCATACCAAAGCACAATCCCTCCTGACCGCACCAGAGCATATTCCCCCTCCTGGTTGTACCACAGCATACTCCCTCCTGGCTGTGCCACAGCATTCCCCCATTCTGGCCACACCAAAGCATATTCCCTCCCGACCGCACCAGAGCATATTCCCCCTCCTGGCTGTACCACAGCCTATTTTCCCTCCTGGTTGTACCACAGCATACTCCCTCCTGGCTGTGCCACAGCATATTCTCCCTCCTGGCTGTGCCACAGCATATTCTCCCTCCTGACTGTGCCACAGCATATTCTCCCTCCTGACTGTGCCACAGCATATTTTGCCTCATGGCTGTACTACAGCATTCCCCCATCCTGGCCATACCAAAGCACAGTCCTTCCTGACTGCACCAGAGCATATTCCCTCTCCTGGCTGTACCACAGCATATTTTGCCTCGTGGCTGCACTACAGCATTCCCCTACCCTGGCCATACCAAAGCATAGTCTCTCCCAATCGCACCAGAGCATATTCCCCCATCCTGGCTGTACCACAGCATAGTCCCTCCCGACTGCACCAGAGCATATTCCCCCTCCTGGCTGTACCACAGGATATTTTCCCTCCTGGCTGGATCATAGCATATTTTGCTTCCTGGCTGTACCACAGGATATTTTCCCTCCTGGCTGTACCACAGGCTATTTCCCCTCCTGCCTGTACCATCGCATATTTTGCCTCCTGGCTCTACCACAGCATTCTCCCATCCTGGCCATACCAAAGCACAGTCCTTCCTGACCGCACCAGAGCATACTGCCCCTCCTGACCACACCAGAGCATATTCCCCCTCCTGGCTGTACCATGGCATATTTTGCCTCCTGGCTGTCCCACAGCATTCCTCCACCCCAGCCATACCAGCACATCTTCCCTCCTGACCACACCAGAGCATATTCCCCCTCCTGGCTGTACCATGGCATATTTTGCCTCCTGGCTGTCCCACAGCATTCCTCCACCCCAGCCATACCAGCACATCTTCCCTCCTGACCACACCAGAGCATATTCCCCCTCCCAGCCACACCACAGCATATTTTCTCTCCTGGCTGCACCAGACCATTCCCTCCTTGCTATAGCAGAGCATTCCCTCTTTGCTATGGAGGCCATTCAATACAAAAATGTGACACCATTTCTTGCATTCAAACTAATGTATGGAGTTTCACCCAAGTATTTGCAGGTGTTTCACAGCAGTGGTTAGATCCCAGCCTTCAATGGGCAAAGCTACGTTTTACATGCTTAAAGGACAACAATTCTTACTACTTGTGAGAGACTAAATCTTCTCTTTCTTGTACATGTAAATCAAAGATGATTAGTCTCTGTCCTCCGGACTGAGACATTACTGAATCATTGAAATGTTATGGGTTGGAAGAACTTCAAAAGATCATCCAGTCCAACTCCCCTGTCAGAGCAGGATCATCTAGAGTAGGTCACAGAGAAACACATCCAGGTGGGTTTTGAATATCTCTAGAAAAGGAGACTCCATGACCTATCTGGGCAGCCTGTTCTAGGGCTCTGTCACCCTTATGTTCACATGGAGCCTTCTGTGCTCCAGCTTGCACCCATTGCCCCTACCACTGGACATCACTGAGCAAAGCCTGGCTCCATTCTCCTGACACTCACCCTTCACATCTTTATAAACATGAACAAGGTGAGGACACCTCTCACTCTCCTCTTCTCCATGATGACAAACCTACCAAGAGCACTAAGATGCCTAAATAAAGTTCCTATTATTGGCCCAAGGAGACACAGGCAAGCAAAGTGCAACTACCAGTCTCATCTAAACCCATCACAACACAAACATTCCTGGCTCTTCCATCTGTGTGCTATCAGCCCAACCATGAAGAGAGACATCATTTTGTCTCATTGAGGCAAATGTCTCCAGAGCACTCCCATAGCTGCTGCAGCTGTTCATTTAAAATAATCCACTGAAAGTTTTACTGACAGTTGAAGTGCTGATAAACCTGCATCCTCCATCATCCCTTTAAGAAAGGGAATGGACAACACAGACCTTTAGTGAGCTCAAAAAAACAGGAGGTTTTTTTTTCCCCCTGACATGTTTATTCTCATTGTTTAGCACTTTTGACATTAGAAATAAAATGCACATTTATTTTCTCACATATGTAATGGAGGGATAGTTAATTGATGTAATAAACAATTAATATTGTTTATTAATTTTCAATATAGAATCATAGAATGGTAAGGTTGAAAGGGACCTCAAAAGATCATCTAGTTCCAACCCCCTGCCATAGGCAGGGACACCTCCCACTAGTACAGCTCACTCAAGGTCTCCTCCAACTTGGAGGTCCAGGAAGGGAGCAGCCACAACCTCCCTGGACAACCTGTGCCAGTGTCTCACCACCCTCACTGCAAACAACTTCCTCCTAACATCCAGTCTAAATCTCCCCTCTGCCAGTTCAAACCCATTGGCCCTTGTCCTGTCATTACAAGACCTTGTCAATAGTCCCTCCCCAGCCTTCCTGTAGGCCCCTTTCAGATACTGCAAGGTTACTCTAAGGTCTCCTTGAAGCCTTCTCTTCTCCAGGCTGCAGAGCCCCCACTCTCTCCGCCCGTCCTCATAGGAGAGCTGCTCCAGTCCTCTGATTCAGGACTCTAGCCATGCTGACCACTATTTTTAAATAATTATTTGGTTCTTCTGCCACAGTCATGGAAACATTATGCATATAATAACATAGGATCTACAGACAGCAATAATATAACATATAACTAGCAATAATATAAACATTAATTGAACTGGAAGAGAAGGTTCTTGTGGTCAATACACTGCTTGTCCCCTAGGTGGATTCAGGAAACTCTGCTTATGGCAGGAGGCAATTAGTGAATTACGAGAGGCAGAAAGCAATTAGTGAATTAATTATTTACTCAGAAAAATTGGCTCCCAACTCGTGGAGCTAGCTGGAGCTTCAGACTGTACCCCAAATGCTTTCAGGGGGTTCTGTTGGCGTCTTGTCAGCTGCTGAGGCTTCTGCTTCTTCACAGGCTTCACAGGGTGCTGGGGAAAGGAGGCAGACAATCTCTGACCTGGTCCTGATTTCTCTGGATGATCTGTGCATCTCCAAGACTTCCTGTCTTGGCAGGAGGCTTTCAGGTGTAGGCAGGATGTCTTGTGATGTGCAGTCTCAGCACAACATCACGCTGGCTATGCTGCCTGACCGTGTGGAGGCATTTACAGCCTGCTCCTGGTAAACTCGAGGCAGGCAGTTTCCAGGCAGTTCAGGATGCAGTAAGGCAGTGAGACAGAACACTACCAAAAGCAGAGAGCAACAGAAGCTACAGGCAGCAAGCACAAACACAGCGGCAGAGCACCGGTGTGTTACCTGCTCATCCCTTTTTATTCATACAGCCCGAGACTAATGGGCCCTTGGACACAGAATAGCCAATCAGAATGGCAGTTAGCCAAGCCTGACCATATTAGGTGAAGCCATAGGCTTGCTTCACCCAAATTTGGGAAAAATGTAGGCCTTGCGTGAGGCAGGCACAAGGAACAATGGATACAAGCTTGAGCACAGAAGGTCTCACCTCAACACGAGGAGAAACTTCTTTACAGGGTGACAGCCATGGAAGAGGCTNGACAGCCATGGAACAGGCTGCCCAGAGAGGTTGTGGAGTCTCCTTCTCTGGAGACTTTCAAAACCCACCTGGATGCACTCCTGTGTGGACTACCCTGGGTGATCTTGATTTTGGCAGGGGGTTGGACTCAATCTCTGGAGGTCCTTTCCAACCTCTAACACTCTACGATTCTGTAAGCATGTCTGATTAAACCTAAATATTATTTTCATTAATTTTAAATGCATGCTTTCCATTTCAGGAAGATGTGTGATTTTTCTTTAAAACAAACTGCAGTCCACTTCTATAAAATCCATTAACTGACAGCAGTTTCAAAACACTGGAAGGAGAAGTTGTGGAGTGTCCTTCCCTGGAGACATTCAAAGCCCACCTGGATGCATTCCTATGACCTGCTCTAGGTGATCCTGCCCTGGGGCAGGGAGGTTGGACTGGATGATCTTTCAAGAGCCCTTCCAACCCCTAATGTTCTGTGATTCTATGCTGTACTAAACTCCATTACCCCAAAATGAAGCATCAAAGTTTACTAAGAATATGCACTACAGGATGTCAGGATTATTTCTAAGCAATCAGATGAGTAATAGAATGAACCTTTCCCAGATTCCATAATTAACCTGTTAGCTAATGACTGGGCTCATGAACAAGCCACTTAAAGGAAACTGAAGTGTGGCCTTGCTGGCATCTACCACACTGCAGAGTAAATTAGTACTGCTCTAAGGAAGAGCAAGAACATACCAAAACACAACCTCCCATCAAAATGCTCCATGTTTGACTTACACTTTAGAAGAAGAAAAACATTTTGTTCTAGAAAGATTGGATGTTAGGAAGAAGTTCTTCACCCTGAGGCTGGTAAGACACTGGAACAGATATTCTAGGAGGGTGGTTGAAGCCCCATCCCTGGAATTTTTTAAGGCCAGGCTAGATGGGGCTCTGAGCAACCTGATTTAGTGTGAGGTGTCCCTGCCTATAGCAGGGGGTTGAAGCTAGATGATCCTTGACTCCATGACTCTAAGAAAATATTAAATACTTCAAGTATTTGCATGAGTTATGGTACTTGTGGTAAGAAATACAAAGACACAGGATCCAGACCCTTTTTTAACTAGAAAATTACCTCACCTTCCAAGTCCTACTTTAGCCATGGACACAACAAGCAGCAGTGATGCAACCAAGTCTCACCAGAGCCTCTTTTCAACTTTTTTGCTTAGAGATTAGATTCCATTGATTTTTCTGTGAGTTTCAGGTTGTGTAGGATAGGCAGAAGGTTCCTGTTGCCACCATGTGTTTGCTCTCCTGACATCTTTAGCAAATCAATTAGTCTGTAAGAAAAGGGACCTGGAGACAAACCCAACTGATGTCACCAGCTGGAGCTGCACTGAAAGGGAAGTGCTGATTTATCTCAGCTGAGTGTTTTATTTACTCTGTCTTTTTCTACTGAAGCAGGATGAGTTAGATCACCTTTATTTAGAATACCTCCTTCTCCTAGGAATTAATTTTACCTAATTGCTGATGCTTATCAATAAATTCTGGAAAGAACCAGCTGGTTTTAAGTTACTGCTGCAAGTGGCAGCAAGCTGTTGGGAAAGGCAAGGAGGTGTAATAGAAGCTGTGCTTTCCAAGTGAAGATAAAAGTATACCCATTTGTTCGAAACCAGCGGAGAGGAAAAGAAAATCAAAGGCTACAACATGCCAAGTGTCACCACCATTAAGTTAACATTACACACACTGCTTGTGATGCTGAAATGCCAGTGTGAAGAACATGTTTTCTCCTAAGTATTTAGCAGTACCTTCCTGTCCACTCATGTACAAAATTCTACTTCAAGTTAAGCTCTTACACGGCACGGAAAAGAAAGTGTCCCCTAGACAATATCTGCTCCTCTGCTTTGAATTACTATCAATTCCCCTCCCCCCCACTAGAAATTTGCTTGTATTCCTGTTCTGGGAGCATACAGACTTCACTATGTGGCCCTTTTCACCACACACTGTTGTTACATCCATCCTGCCAAGAACTCACTTCGATTCACATCAAACTAAACCACTTCCTGGGGTGATTTTTCTTCTTCAATTCATCAAGTTTCAGCCAAAAAGCATCACTTGCTATGTCTAAGTGGTATCACTTGTTAGCTTTAGGTCATTTAAACAGCTAGGAGGAAGGGGAGAAGGTTTTACAGAAGCACAGAAGGGACCTCAAAAAGATCATCAGGTCCAACTCTGCTGCCAAAGCAGGATCACCTGGGGAATGTCTNATCATAGAATGGTAAGGTTGGAAGGGACCTCAAGGATCATCTAGTTCCAACCCCCTGCCATAGGCAGGGACACCTCCCACTAGTACAGCTCACTCAAGGCCTCGTCCAGCCTGGCCTTGAACACCTCCAGGGAGGGAGCAGCCACAACCTCCCTGGGCAACCTGTGCCAGTGTCTCACCACCCTCACTGTAAAGAACTTCCTCCTGACATCCAGTCTAAATCTCCCCTCTGCCATGTTGAGGTGGAACTTCCTCTGTTCCAGCTTACATCCATTTCTGAAGCTTGGTGTACCTTCGTGTGTCACAAGCCAAAAAAGAAAGCTGCAGATTCAGAAATCAGCCTTTGCAGTAGCAAGGATTCCATCCCAAAAAAGATACAGGAAACAATCTTCCATTACTGATACATTTGGCAGTTCAAGGGCAGCAGGAAATTACTCCAGCTCTTGAGTAAGTAGTTATCTTTCATGTGGGGAAGGTTGTAACTAGCAGAGAGCTCCAGAAATCATCTTTCCTTTGCTCGTCTGCTTTATTTCCAGATCTTGCTCAGCAATAGCTGTTTTTTCCCCATCTCTTGGTTCAGTTTTATCACACCAAATGCATTCAGTAGGATGGCATCATACACAGGAGCTTCTGATCAGAGTTAAATCCCTTCAAGTCACTGCTCCAACCATTTCTGTGTCAGACACATCCACCCTGCTGTCTATTTTAAACCAGCTGGACTCCATCCCCTCGCTAATATAATTTAATTTCTTAGACACTATTTTGAAGGAAGAAGCTGTAAAACTTCTGAGCCTGTGTAATTTCTCCACTTCTTTCACATCATCATTCCCTGAGTAGTACTGATGCCAGGAGATCAAATTGTTCCTGCCCTGTCAGAAGACCTGTTAATTTCCTGAAGGAAGGGAAGAAGGAGGAGGATAAAAAATTATTCTCTAAACAAATATTTGTAGTCTTGGGGAAAAAAAAAGTAATGCTGAGAATGGATCTGAGTTGCCAAACTTGAGATGTTTTTAACAACAGTCAAACCTTTTTTCAGCTTGACTTTGAAATGCAGGTTAGTACACTGGAAATGGGTGCAAAAAGGGTAACATGGAGGTTCACTTACTCTTTTTCTGCTTATTAAGGTGTCCCTGCTCATGGTAGGAGGGATGAAACTAGATGATCTTTAAGGCCCCTTCTAACCATTCCATGAATCTATGGATCTTACATCTGTCCAAACAAGCAGATAGTACCTCAAGCACTTTCTAAATTCATTGTGGAAGTTTAGATGAATAATTTACTGTAACCTTCTACATCCTAGCGTTTCAGACCTATAAAGCATAAAACTACTGCTTGAGAGTCATGAAAGTGATTGCACAAACAGAAGAATTGTAGAACATGTGTAATAAAGCCTATGTTCACCTGCATTAACACTTCTCTTCCCTGCTATTTTGTAACCATGGCCTCAAAACTAGTTCCTTGGCTAAGTGCTTTCTAGGATGGGAAGATAGAGATTTAAAGGCAGAAAAGAAGTCAGTTTTGTCCACAGCTTCAGCTATTGAAAGCTGCAGATTTTGCAGCGTGCTCAGCTGCCCTTGCCCGAGGGCCTTTCAGTGACCTACCTGAACAGTTGGGCCACATACATCAAGATGACTTTGCACATTCTGCATACCCCACAGGAGCCTTTGCTCTACAAATAGCAGGCTCATTTTTCCCCCCAGTGCACTTTCCACTAAGTAATTACTCACATCCCAAATCCCACTGATGCATGGCTACCAAGGCAGAACTTGTCTTGCAGCAGGCACACAAAGAACCTGCCACAGAAAGCCACATTTCATGGTTCATCTCACCCTGGATGGCTTGGTGGGCCTGGGATGAGTCCAGGTCAGAAGGCAGTGACAGCCAATGCAGAGAGTTGTGAAAATCAGGAAAAGGAGCAACATCATCTTAAAACAACTTCCACTTCAGACTGGGTTTTGAGAAGAAAATAGGATGGCAAATCTTTTTGCCCATTAATCCCCCCTCAGAAGGTAACCTAGCAAGCAGTATTTTTAACAGCTTCTTGTGTTCTTTCATATGCAGTCCATGTTCTAATTGTGGGCAGGAATAAAGCACTGAGCTGTCAAACTTAAATGTAGTCAGGAATCTTATTTTTACAACATCACACAGAAAAATGTCACCTGCTTCTGGAAAATCCCTGTCACCATGCTGAACAGCAGCATTCTTGACTATCTAGTCCCCACGAGATCATGGAATAACAATCTTAGGGAATCTGCATATTATGGTTGCATCTGACTTCCAGATCCATCTCGTCAGACTTCCACAGTAAGCCACGTTGATCATGACTTTGCAGGGAATTCAGAGCAGTACCCCCCCCTTTGAAGTGCTTCTTTCACAGTCTGTGCCACAAGCTAATAACCTACAGCTCCGTGGCTCCCTGGCCCGTCAGGCAGGAGAGCCCAGCAGACCCAGCCTGAGAGGCTGCAGCGCAGGCAGCCCAGCTCCGTGCGCAGCGCCGCAGCCGCGTCTGCACTTCTGCAGCTCAGCCTGGTTGCTAAGCATCCCTATCGCAGCAGCGCTGACAGCAAAGTCATTTTCCCTCCTCACAGGAGAACAGCAACTCCCCATTCATCACAACTGTTCAGCGCCTGGTAGGATCATAACAGGCTGGGACCGCTTGTGAATGAGGCTCAGGATGCTCTTGCAGTGATGCAGTATGAATCAGAATTGCCTGCTTGGAAAAGACCTGAGGCTCATTGAGTCCAACCATAACCTAACACCTCCCTGTACACAACTGCTAAGACCACATCCCTGAGCAACTTGTCCAAACATCTTTCAAACACCTCCAGTGAGAGTGACTCCACCACTTCCCTGGGCAGCCTGTTTCAGTGCCTGACAACCTGATGCAAGTGCAGAGGAGGGCAAGGAAGCTGGGGAAGGGCCTGGAGAATAAATCTGATGAAGAGTGACTGAAGGAGATGGTACTGTTGAGTGTGAAAAAGAGGAGGCTGAGGGGAGACCTCATGGCTCTCTACAGCTACCTGAAAGGATGTTACATGAGAGGTTGGTGCTGGTCTCTTCTCACAGGTAATTAGTGATAGAACAAGAAGGAATGGCCTCAACCTGCCACTGGGTAGGTTTAGATTGGACATTAGGAAAAATGTTTTCCCAGCAAGAGTGGTCAGGCATTGGAATGAGCTGCCCAAGGAGGTGGTGGAGTCACCAACCTTGGAGGTGTTTAGAAGTCATTTGGATGTGGTACTTGAGGATATGATTTAAGGGTGAACTTTGTAGAGTAGGGATAACGGTTGGACTTGGTGATCCTGAGGGGCTTTTCCAACCTGAATGTTTCTGTGATTCTGTGAGGCTTTCAGTGAGGAAATATTTCCTAATATCCAACCTAAACCTCCCTTGGTGCTGAGTCCATTTCTTCCTCTCCTATCACTTGACACCAGGAGAAGAGGTTGGTCCCCATCCTGCTACAACCTCTCTTCAGGTAGTTGTAGTGAGAAATGAGGTCTCCTCTCAGCCTCCTGTTCTCCATGCTGAACATCTCCAGTTCCCCCATCTGCTCCTCACAGGACTTGTGTTCAAGACCCCTCATCACCCTTGTTGTCCTTCTCTAGACACTCTCAGTGTCTATCCTGTAGTGACAGTCACAAAACTGAACAGAGCAGGGAGATGTGGCCTCAACAGTGCTGAGTACAGGAGTAAGACCACTTCTCTGGTTCTGCTGGCCACACTATTTCTGAGAGAGGCCAAGATGCTGTTGGCCTTCCTGACTGCCTGAGCACATTGCTGGACTGTGACAGCACATACAGCAGCCTGCATTTATTGCTCAGGAGGATGACTGAAGGAGCTGGCAGTATGGAGTGTCAAGAAGAGGAGGCTCAGGGGTGACCTCATTGCTATCTACAACTACCTGAAGGGAGTTGTAACCAGGTGGGGTTGGGCTGTTCTCCCAGGCAACCAGCAACAGAACAAGGGACACAGTCTCAAGTTGTGCCAGGGGAGCTATAGGCTGGGTATTAGGAGGAAGTTCTTCCCAGAGAGAGTGATTGGCATTGGAATGGGCTGCCCAGGGAGGTGGTGGAGTCACCGTCCCTGGAGGTGTTCAGGCAAAGCCTGGATGGGACACTTAGTGCCATGGTCTAGTTGATTGGCTAGGGCTGGGTGACAGGTTGGGCTGGGTGAGCTTGGAGGTCTCTTCCAACCTGGCTGATTCTCTGTTCAGTCTGACCCTACCCCAGTGTCACCACTTGGCAACTCCTAACAGGCAAACAACATCTTCCTGGGCAATTGCCCTTAAATATCCAAGATGTGCTGAGTGTCCTAGGACTGTTCTGGATTCCTTGCTGCCTCCAGGACAAATGTTGGACATCTGAAGATGCAAGCAAGCCAAGAAGCACACAACAGCCTTAAGGCCAGTTGGGCCAACGATCATTATGCAGCTGACAAAGGCAAGGGTGGCACAGGTGGTCACAACTACTGTCCCCAGTGAGTGAGAGAATATTATGTACTTGGACGCGCTATGGAACAGAAACTTCCAGAAGTTCTTCTAGGTGTTTATTACAATGATGAAGCCTTATTTCAAACCTCTAAACCACATTCCACCAGCAAAAAAAGTACATAAATCAAAATTATTTAACAGGTGGAAAAAAGATATTCTGTCCCAGATTTCTGCTGCTCCTTTTGCTATGTGGAATACCAGCACCTAGTGACAGAAAACAGAGCAAACACCCCTTTTTATTCCTCCTCCCTCCAAAAAATAACTAATATTTTATAACCTTTTTTAAGAAAGACTACTCACTCTCTCTTACTTGTCTTGTGCTGTGACCAAGCTTTTGATGAAAGGTTTTAGAAATCCTTCAAGAATTTCACTTTCCTAAACCACCTTAGCAAAGAAGTGAAGTTGGTTACAGTGTAGTTCAAAGCACCAACCAACACTTCACTATTCTTTTTTCCCACTCTGTTTGGCAGACAGTCTCAGCAGAGGTCAGTTTCTGATAAAGCCTTGGAAGATACAAGTGTTAATGACTCACATCTGCAAGTTTAAATTATTCAGCTACCACTTGAGCACCAAGCACAGGCGCAATAAACAACAGCTAATACAAGTCATGCATGTTTCATAAAGGGGAACTGTACCCTCTGGAGTATATTACATTTATCTCTGAAAAGAGAGACTCTTTTCAAAATCATTTCAGACCAGTTTTCCCTGCTATGACTAACTTTCTGCAGTAAAACCTCCCACTGATTTGAGATTTATTCAGGAGAGGAGACGGACTGTAAACTATTACAAAAACATTTACTTTTAAAGTCAGAAGTACAGGGGAAAACACTTCACAAATGGGTTGGCTGGTTTCACTGTGGCTTATGCTGAGAGTTGGAGCTCTGCAGCCTGGAGAAGAGAAGGCTTCCAGGAGACCTTAGAGTAGCCTTCCAGTATCTGAAGGGGGCCTGCAGGAAGGCTGGGGAGGGACTATCGACAAGGTCTTGCAATGACAGGACAAGGGGCAATGGGTTTGAACTGGCAGAGGGGAGATTTAGACTGGATGTTAGGAGGAAGTTCTTTGCAGTGAGGGTGGTGAGACACTGGCACAGGTTGCCCAGGGAGGTTGTGGCTGCTCCCTCCCTGGAGGTGTTCAAGGCCAGGTTGGAAGAGGCCTTGAGTGACCTGTACTAGTGGGAGGTGTCCCTGCCTATGGCAGGGGGTTGGAACTGGATGATCTTTGAGGTCCCTTCCAACCTTACCATTCTATGATTCTATGCAACTCTGTGCAGGCTGCAGATCAACAGCTGTAGCCTCAATGTGTTTCATACACCACTGGGACATCCAAAAGACTGAGCACTACCCAAAAGTCAGGCATGTTCACCAGGAACAGGTTAGTGGTCACTGGCATTATAGTGACTTGGCACACTGCAACCAAGGTCTTTTCTTGTCGGTGTCTTGGAGCAGACAGACACTCATCAAATGTTTGGACCCTTTGGCTGGGAGTTTTCTGTCATTTGCAGAGCCTGAGCATGACCTCAGCACCTTTTGTGACTGTTGGGAAAGGAGTCAAGCACGGAAATATTCAGCAGAATATTTCAGCAAAGGGATGAACATGGGAAGTACTGAAAGGTGCATAACGAAGTTATCACTGCAACAGGCTGCCCAGGGAGGTGGTGGAGCTACCACCCCTGGAGGTATTTAAGAACTGTGGTTTCGAGGGACATGGCTTAGTAGTGGGATTGTGAGCTCTAGGCAAGCAGCTGGACTTGATCTCAAAGGTCTCTTCCAACATCAACTGTTCTAGGAGTCTATGGCTACAATTTTAGGCACCCTGCTTTCATAGAACCTGGGTTCCACATACCCAAATTAGCCTTTACCTTCTTTAAATCATCTATGACCGAAGAAAGGAGGGGAGATTTAGACTGGATGTTAGGAGGAAGTTCTTTACAGTGAGGGTGGTGAGGCACTGGAACAGGCTGCCCAGGGAGGTTGTGGCTGCTCCCTCCCTGGAGGTGTTCAAGGCCAGGTTGGATGAGGCCTTGAGTAACCTGTGCTAGTGGAAGGTGTCCCTGCCTATGGCAGGGGGTTGGAACTAGATGATCCTTGAGGTCTCCTTCCAACCTTACCATTCTATGATTCTATGAAACCTGTACAAACCTTACCACAATTGTAACTTATTTATCCAGGAGAACTTTCTAGTGAACTTACCTGCAGTGAAATCCCTGCTGTTACTGTTGGCAGCATTATTAATAGCAAAGCTTGTGAGACAGAACAGCAAAGCAAGCAAGCAAGATTAAAACATAAACCCCCAAACATCCACAGAAGTCCTCAGCACAAAATAAGAGTCTGCTAAAAACATAATCTAAAAGGGAAAAGAAAATTTCACTTTAAATAAGTGCATTGTGAATACCTCTGATAGATGGAGAGAGGCACCAAGAGAGTAAAGCCACAGGCTGTTAACTCCAGCCCTGTTTTTATCCAGCCCTGGCAAAGCCAATGTTTTCACAACTCTGCCACTATGAGACCACAGCTCACTGAGCTGTTAGCCATTTCCTTACACTTCTCATCTTTTTTCTTCTGTAATTGGTTCCCTCTCCTTGACTTGGGGAGATAGCACCAAGTAACATCATTCTGCCAGCAGAATATTTGCTCCTCTGAGGAATTAATGGTACTACCCTCTATAAAAAACGTCTCAATTGAACCAACACAGCTGCTCTTTTAACTCAATTACAGAGCAGTCATCCAGGAACAGAAGATGACTTCTGAGGGAGGAGAACTTGTGTCCCTCCAGAAATGTTACCTTTTCTCCAGCTGTGGAGCCGTGACCCCTCAGGATCCAGGCTATTAAAAGTGCCTGACTATGGCAGGCTCTGTCATCTGATTACTGCACTGCCTTCAAAAGAGCTCTTTCATTTACAAAGGTATTAGCAGAGAGTTCAAGTGCCAGCCATTTCTCTCTTGGAGACTGCTTTGCTCTCTTCCAGTTAATAAGGTTAAAGAAGTAGAGATTGTCAGTGAAGTTGCACTAAATTAAAAGTGAAACTTACAAGTTGTTGCTGTCCCCGAGCTCCTGCCAAACTCAGCATCTCCTCAAGATTCTGCTTCAAAAGAATGGCACTGAATTTGGAGAGAAATTGCAGTGTTTCATGCACACTTAAACCCCTCATCCTAAAACTTCCCTCAAACAAATGTGTATAAAACCCCAGAGTAACCCTGATAAAGAAATGTGCTGCTTTTATAATAAGATCCTCCGGGACTCCAGCAAGTGACTTTATTCTGCAAGCCCCTGGCTGTTGCTTCTTGATGGAAAAGCACATGTGGTTTTTCAACGTGGGCATTTCTAACTCTGGCAGGTTATCAGAGAAACACCTAAGTCTCTATTTTTAGCCTGTTCATGTGATGATTCACACATCTGCCTGAAAACAAGGTCCCTGTAACAGCACAAGGGCTGGGAGCTGTAGAACACCCATCTGCCAGGACGCTGCGGCTCGGCACTTTCCCAGCTCTTCTCACCAGGGTCTCAAGTAAATGAAAGTTTCGTGGGGGATAATATTACAGAAGCAGCAAACTGCCTTTTCCCTCCCAACCATGAAGACAGAGGAGTCCATATGGCAACCTACACATGGATTTAGAGCTGTTAATTAGGTTCACAAATCAATTCCTCATCTCTTCCAAAGGCACCTATCTCTCTTCTGCACTAGTAAACCAGCTAGCTTTAAATTCCTTACTTGTAACTAAAATGGACATTTGTTCCACGTTTCACTTGGGACTCTAAACAGTGAAACAATGACTGAATTTTCTTCATATGTAGCTTGTTTTCTGAGAAGCAGAAGAGCTGTTTACTAGGTTTGATGTTTGGAATCCCAGAAGTTCCTCGCCAAATGCATAAACCTGAATTTGCCAAGCTTAGAAAAAACAATCCTTGCTACATCTAAAGAGATGAAAACCCCCCAAAAATCAACAATGGTCCATAACAACAACAATCCCTAAAATCTCTGAAACGCTACAAATTGTTTTTACTGCATTGACAAACTACTTAGTAACTCAGGAAAAGGAAAGATGCCTTTTAGTGGTGGAAACTTTGCTTATGTAAATAACAACATGTATGGCAGACCAGAGCTTTCCTGATTCTGCTTTTATGGATTGCTTCACAACATCTACTAGACTAAACCATTACTTCCTACAGAGTTTCACAGAATGGGTTAGGTTGGAAGAGACCTTAAACATCATCTAGTTCCAACCTCTCACCGTCATGGGCAGAGACACATTCAACTAGATTAGGTCTTGAACTTGGACTTGAACACCTCCCTAGGTGTTCCATCCACAACCTCCCTAGGTAACCTGTTTTAATGTCTTACTGTGAGGAATGTCTTTCTAATCTCCAGTCTAAATCTCCTTTCCTCAAGCTTCAATCCATTCCCTCTCATCCTATCATGTAATCACAGAAACATTCAGGTTGCAAAAGACCCTCAGAGTCATCAAGTCCTACAGAGAGAAACCTACTCTACACGGCTCACCCATACCCCCAAGCACCACATCCAAACAACTTTTAAACACATCCAGGGTTGGTGACTCCACCACCTCCCTGGGCAGCTCATTCCAACACCTGACCACTCTTGCTGGAAAAAAATGTTTCCTAGTATCTAGTTGAAACCTGCCCTGCTGCACCTTGAGGCCACTCCCCTTGTTCTATCACTATTCCCCAATGTTTCCCAGTGTCCAAGCTCTTGTAAAAAGTCCCTCCCCAGCTTTCTTATAGTCCCCCTTCAAGTACCAAAGGCCACTACAAGGTACCTTCTCTTCTCCAGGCTCAACAGTCCCAACTCTCTCACTCTGTCCTCACAGGGGAGGTTCTCCAGCCCTCTGATCATCTTTGTGGCCCTCATCTTTATGACCCCTTCTCTCCAACATAAATCTTGCAGTCACAGACTCACAGAATGATTTGGCTTGGAAGGGGCCATCATTAAAGGTCATCTAGTCCAACACTATCCATCATCACAGTAAATAATTCACAGCAAAGCTACAGAATGCAGAAATCAAGCTTTGTGAAATCTTGTTGGTACACAAAATAGCTTTACAATGGATTACACCTTCCTACTTCTATTAGACTTATTACTTCATATTTCAAGCAGAAGTAAATATTGCCCTTGTGGGAAAATACTATTTGTGTAAGACTTAATGACATAAGGTAAATGGTACTGGTGGTTTGGAGTCAGACATGCAATACACTTCAATAATGTGCTATTTCCTGTTGAATATGATGCAATCCTAAGGCAAACACGATTAGAGAACCCCCTTGTGTTTGAAATTGCCTTTGATTGTTTTAAAGGCTGTTACTCACATCAACACTGTACTACTTTTCCCTCATCAATTTCCATTATCAGTTTGATTCAAGAGTAATGCTGTCCCGGTAGGGTTTCTCAAATAGATTAAGTGAATATAGTGCTCTGACTTAAAAAAAAAAAAACAAAGCAAACAAAAGCCTACTGATTCAATACATTCTGAAAAGCAGTTAACAAGAATACATACCCTTTCCCCCCAAAAAATATTTAAAAATAGAGAAAAAATATCACCACATGCAAAGACCTCTCAAATCTTTACAACAGATTACGTTTTCCCAAGATTCTTCCTTTTCATTAGCAACTCTGCAAACAGGAAGACACATCCAATTTCATCCACTCTTTCCTTTCCACCAACATTTCCTTCACCAACATTTATAGCAAAGAATATTTGGTTGGCTTTCATATACCTAAAAATCTCTTGTAATAAAATTAATGTGTGGCACTGGAAAAAAAAAACAAAACACAACATACAAAGGCCACTGCTAATTAAAAGTCTTCCAATAAGCCTTAGAAAAGTTTTTCAAGAAACCCATGGGAGAAAAACTAAGTGACTGCCCTTGTGTCCATTACTGGTAGAATGAGACAGGAGAAGCAGAAACTCCACAAAATAACCACTGGCAGTGAATCCTGGAAGTTGGGTCCCTGATCTAATGGTGAACTGAAGGCTCTCTGAAGGCAAATGATTTTGCTGCCTGAATCTCCAACAGCAGTTTAAGCCACAAAGGTTAAATATGCTGCTGTCAGAAGGATAGAACTGCTGGAGCAAGTCCATAGGAAGGCCACAAAGGGCTGGAGCACCTCTGCTAGGAGGATAGGCTGAGGGAGATGGGGTTGCTCAGCCTGGAGAAGACTCCAAGTGGACCTTATAGCTGCCTTCCAATACCTGAAGGGAGCCTCCAGGAAAGCTGGAGAAGGACCTTTCATAAGGGTGTCTAGCAACAGGACTAGAGAGAATGGTTTGAAGCTAAGGGAGAGCAGGGTTAGACTGGATCTTAGAAGCAGCTGTTNCTTTAGCAGGGGGATCAGGCCAAGGGGCACTGGGTGCAAGCTGAGGCATAGGAAGTTTCATTTATACATGAAGAGGAATTTTTATCCTGTGAGGGTGCCTAGCACCTGGCACAGGCTGCCCAGGGTGGGCTGTGGAGTCTCCCTCTCTGGAGATATTCAAACCCTGCCTGGGTGATAGGTTGGACTGGATGATCTCGGAGGTCTCTTCCAACCTGGTTGATTCTATGATTCTATGAAATAGCTCCTCATTTTTTTTTTTCCACTCCCCCCTCCCACCCCAAGCACTATTTATTATTCATAACAGTAACAGTGCATTAACATGGAATGTTTGCTGGTTTTCAGTCTCTCTTTTCCCAGTGCTGACTTTTGCCTAGCAGATTTTCTTTGTGTTTATTCTGTCCAAAATTACCTTCTTTCTCTGTTCTTCACTCAAAGTCACAAAGCAGAAAGGAACAAGGTATTTGAACACTGGCAAATGCCTTAACAGGGAAGCAAAATGCCTGTTGTTGGCCTGCTGCTATTTCCCATTTACTTGAACAAGTGAAGAATGTAACACAGATGCTCTCCTAAGCATTTCCAGGCAAAGTGCATTACCAAAGTCACAACAAAAGACACCAACTCTGACAAACAGTCATCAGAAATGCTGCAGTTGGGGTGGTCTGTGTCATGGTAGGTCTAAATAGGCCAAAATAGGCTTATAAAGTCCTGGCTTGCCCAGAAGTCTTCCCCTGCTTCCCCTCCTTCTG
>WBNM01015638.1:4319-23981 GCA_013399055.1 Ramphastos sulfuratus | reverse complement strand
CCAACCCACATTATTTCTTTTTTTTTTTTTTTAATGAGAATATGATACACAAAAAGATGCAAATATTTGAGTTGGAGCATGGCTGAACCTTGCAGGTGCAGGACTTTGCTCTTCCTATGGAAGAGAGTGAAAAGAAAAATACAGAACTGTTCTGAAGTCCCCAGTTGCTTGCAGGTCATGCTTAGTTAAGCCTTTTTTTTTTTTTTTTTGGTGCTTAGGTGATGAAAAAGGAATTATGGAATGTGGCTTAATAGTGCTGGCTGAAGACAAGTCACACAGGGTAACAACTGTGAATTTTAATGCTGGGAGGCAGATTATTTCTGACAAAAAAAAAAAAAAAAACCTACTTGCTGGTGGTGACCATCACCTACCTGTGCCTCTGTCCTGTTTGGGGGGTTTGCTGAAGGGGGGGTTGTGTTTTTTAATTGCTGCAGATACTTTTCACTACCTATGTTAGAAAGAAGCAGCTCTTATTCTTCCTTGACCTTGGATAGGTTTTCTCAGGCTGTCCTTTCTGAATTACAGTTTCATACCATGCTGGCAGCTCTGTCCTTAATTCCACTGGCAGCTCTATCCTTAATTCCATTTACTTTATTTTTTCCTCTCTCAGGTTAGCAACTTGGAGGTGTCTCTCATATAAAGGATGAGGTCAGAGGCAGTTCCATTCCTCAGCAGGTTTTGTTTTTTTTGTGTGTGTACATTCTCCCAACTTCCTTGTTAAGTGATGTGTACTCTGCTTGGGCTCATAGAATGGTTTGGGCTGGAAGGGACCTGAAAGATCATCCAGTTCCAACCCCTCTCCCATGGGCAGAGTCCCCTCGCATAGGCAGGCCTCATCCAACCTGGCCTTGGACACCTGCAGGGAGAGGGCATCCATGACCTCCCTGGGCAACCTGTTCCAGTGTCTCCCCACTCTCTTCCTAATCTCCAGTCTCACTCTCCCCTCCTCTAGCTCAAAGCCATTATCCCTCATCCTACCACTGCAAGCCCTTGTCAGAAGTCCCTCCCTAGCTCTCCTGTAGCCCCCTTCAGGTACTGCAGGGCTGCTCTAAGATCTCAGCAGAGCCTTCTCTTCTCCGGGCTGGACAGCCCCAACTCCATCAGCCTGTTCCCACAGGGAGGTTTTGCAGCCTTCTGATCATCTTTGCAGCCCTCCTCTGGACCTGCTGCAGCAGTTCCACATCCCTCTTCTGCTGTGCCATGTTTTAACTGCATGGCACTTGGTGCGGGATGTATTTTGGGACTAGGTGTCCAATGCACTTTGACACCAGTGGGCTTGACATCATGAGAACACAAACTGTGGTGTGCAGATGAAATCTTTAGCAGGGACAGAAACATGTCCTCATAAATCTCCCTCACCTGCATTGTGTAATAGGTAGAACAGGCTCTGAGGCTCTCCAGTTTGCTTTATTGTGATGTCTGTGTCTTGAATCACTCCTTTCGCACTTAACTAGCTGCAGGACAAAATCTGTTAGTCAGAATGAAATGCTGACTGCAATTAAAAGGTCTAAGAGGGGAAAAAAAAAAGTCCTCATTGTAATTGCAACTTTTTGCCAAGCAGTTTTGTGTTTAACACGTTTTTCTCCTTCCACTTGTAGCATCCTAAATTCATTCCAACACTTCTTTTCTTATCTGGTGTCCCTCACCTTACTCTCTCTTTATTACATTGTTTTCCTGCTGCCTGTTTTAATTTGTTTCCTAAATTAAGTCTCTCTTCTAGATTTTCACAGCTTTTCCTCTAACCTGCAGATTTCTTGATAAGGGATCCAACCTTCTATGTCTTTGATAAATTACCTACCCTGCTTAAGGTGCTATAAAATCATTTAACATAATCTCTCCTGTGCACAACCTCCTTCGATTTTTCCCACACTCCAAGCACTTCAAATTCAGACAACAAGATGAAGCTAATTATCCCTGCTGTCCATGGACAGTTTTTTGTTTTTTTTTTTTTTCCCCTTCTTACCCTCCCTTTGCACAACTAACCTCAATCTTAGTGGCTTGAGAGCAACGCTGAAGAAAGAGGCTTGGGTGTATTGAGCTGGCAGTGAGCTCATCCAGCCCAGAAGGCAAATCATATCCTGGGCTGCAGCCAGGGAAGTGTGGGCAGCAGAGCAAGAGAGGGGATTCTGCCCCTTGGCTCTGCTCTGCTGAGACCTCACCTCCAATCCTGCCTCCAGTTTTGGGGTCTCCATCGTAAGGAGGACAGAGAGATGTTGGAGTGAGTCCAGAGGAGGCCAAAAAGATGAGCCAAGGGCTGGAGCAGCTCTGCTGTGAGCACAGGCTGAGGGAGCTGGGGGGATGCAGCCTGGAGAAGAGAAAGCTCCAGGGGGAGCTCAGAGCTGCTGCCAGTGCCTGAAGGGATCCTGCAGGGAGGCTGCAGAGAGACTTTTCTTTAAAGTGTCTAGAGACAGGCCAAGGGGGAATGGTTTGAAGCTGAGGCAGAGCAGGGTGAGACTGGAGCTGAAGAAGGAGTTCTTCATTGTGGGGGTGGTGAGAGTCTGAATAGGCTGCCCAGGGAGGCTGTGGATGGCTCCTCCCTGGAGGGCTTCAGGGCCAGGCTGGATGAGGCCTTGAGCCAATTGAATTTAATTGAGATATCCTTACCCATAGCAGTGAGGTTGGAGCAGATGATCTCTGAGGTCCCTTCCAGCCTAAACTGTTCAAGGATTTTACTGAGCTTCTTGCCAGGATGCTATTCCCTCTCTTGCTTCTGAAGTTAAATAGAATCATGGAATGCCAGCTTGGAAGGGACCCTGAGGACCATCTGGTCCAACCTTTCTAGGTGTAAGAAACTTGTTCCTTTTGGCCAAGAGGGAAAATACAAGTTTGTGGTTTGGGGTTTTGGTTTGTTTTGGGTTTTTTTCAAGTGTTCTCCTTCTCATCCTAAAACTTGCTGTAAGACAGCATCTCACTGCTGTGGAATTCCTGCATCCCTGAGTACATCCTGAGATGATTTCTGATACTTTCTTCAGACCTTTGCCAAGATGTGGATTTAACTTGAAGCCTGTAACTCTGATTCCTGGCATGTTAAATCTGTGTGGTTAGGCTGTAAGGTGACAGTGAGGAGAGAGAACAACTGTCTAAGGATATTTTTGTAATCACTATGTTTTAAATGGGTGCTTGAGCTACACAAAAGTTTAAGTCAGTTTAAAAAAAACTCAAAATCCTGTTTGTTACAGGTTCTTGAAGACATCTTTTTCAACCTCAATTTTTAAGTATCACGCTCTGGTTTTTGTTTGGGTGTTGCTGGTTTTTGTTTTGGGTTTTTGTTTTTTTTTTCCATGTATTTTTAGTGTGCTTCTCCTTTTCTTACCTTGCTGTTTCATGGAACAAACTGCTAATTTCAGACAGTAATGGAGGGTAATGCACAGTGAGCTGCTTCAGAGAATTGATCCAGCTGCAGGTGTATCCCAAGGAATGGTTCATTTCCAGGCAGGCTGACTTCCCATGGCATCTTTGCTTTGCAACCAGAAGAATGCCAGTGCTGGCATATAAATAGGGAAGGGCCTCCTTTGGCAGCCACACGGATTTAGATCAGATTAAAATGAACAAATAACTTCAGCCTTAACTGAGAATTGTCCTCACTTTGCCCCAAAAGGAAATTTAAATACAAGGAGGAGATAAGATTTCCATAACTGCATATTGAATTAGAGGGAGAAGTGGGAGTGAAATCCACTCTATCAGTGGGAAAAGTTTTTAGAGCTGAGAATTGCAACTGGGAAAGATGTGAAGGTAGAACTGAACTGCTGCTGTGGTTCAGTGTCTGTTCTGCTCAGCCACTGACTTGCTGGAAGAGCTTCATATCTCCATGTCCAGCTCTGACTTCAAGGAGAGCCCTGAAGGTAGCTTCTCCTTGCAGAGGTACAGTCATAGGATCAGAGAATGGTTTGGGTTGGAAGAGACTTTAAAAGTAGAATCATAGAGTGGTTTAGGTAGGAAGGGACCTCAAAGCTCAGCCAGTTCCAACCCCATGCCATAGGCAAGGACACCTCCCACTAGAACAGGTCACTCAGGGCCTCATCCAGCCTGGTCCTGAGCACCTCCAGGGAGGTTGTGCAGCACAGAAGCACAGAATGTGATCAAAGATCAAAGGTCCCTTCCAAGCCAAACCATTCTATGAATCCTAGGAAATAGGTGAACCTGTCTTGAGTTTTCTTAAAATGCAAAGCTTTGAGTGTTAACCCATTCTGCACAATGCCTTGCCAGGAGAGGCAGTGACTCTATTCTGGGTAGAAAAGTTTGTTATTCCCTGCCAAGCTACTCCTGTCAGCTTCAACCAACCCAAACCACCTTTCCTCCAGAATCAGTGCCCTGCTGTCAGCTTTACTGTGTGGGCAGACAAAGATCAGTGAAGGCTTCTTCCACTCATCTCCATCTGCATATTCAAAGAGGCAGATACACATCTAGTGCCTCTTTCTCCTCTCTGGGTGGAAAAATGCTAACTTTGGGAAACAGGGATCTTGATGGTAGATTTCCTTTGTGTTTCCACAGGGCTTTGTGTGCAGCCTGTGCTGTCAGGGCAGTCATTTGCAGTCTTAAAGTGATGCTTCATAATGTCTGTGAGGATAAATGGCTGGTTTTGGAGGGGGAATCTCAGTGCACATTTTCCTTGCCTTCAAAGACATAGGAGCTGATAATGATGAAAGAATGAGTTTTTAAAGCAAAAAAAAAAAAAAAAAAAAAAAGAGAAATCTTGTTGCTGAACTGGAGGCAAAGGAGGCAGTGAAAAGTGATTTGAAACAAGGAGGAGGCTAATGGGTGAAACAATTGCCCTTCAGTGCTGGTGGGCTGGGCAGTTTGGGCACCTATTTTTGGCCCACCTCTCCTGCAAGGCCAGGCTGAGAGAGCTGAGGTTGTTCAGCTTGGGGAAGAGAAGGCTCCAGGGAGACCTCACAGCAGCCTGCCAGTAGCTGAAGGGGCTACAAGAAGGCTGCAGAGGGACTGTTTGCAAAGACCTGCAGGGACAGGAGATGGAGCAATGGTTTGAAATGAAAGAACAGGTTTAGGTTGGATGTTAGGAACAAGTTTAGCACCAGAACACTGCAACAGGTTGCCCAGGGAGGTTGTTGAAGCCACATCCCTGAAGATACTCAAGGTGAGGCTTGACAAGGCTCTGAGCAAGCCTGATCTAGTGGAGGATGTCCCTGCTGACTGCAGGGGGGTTGGATGCCCTTTGGAGGCCCCTTCCAACCTAAACCATTCTAGGATTTTGATGAGTGTACACATTTGAAGGGACAGACAAAGCTTTTTTTTTTTTTTTTTCCCTTTGTGTGTACCTTTAAGCTATCAAATAATTACAGAAGAGGAATAAAGGTGAGGTGTAGACACCTGAGTGCTTGTCAAGTGGTAACTACCTGGTTTGAGTTTGTTTCATCTTGCTTTCAGTTTTATAGATTCACAGAATGGGTTGGGTTGGAAAGGACCTTAAAGACCATCCAGTTCCAACCCTCCTGCCATAGGCAGGGACACTTCCCACCAGCACAGGTTGCTCAAGGCCTCATCCAGCCTGGTCCTGAACACCTCCAGGGAGGTTGTGGAGCACAGAAGCACAGAATGTGATCAAAGATCATTCTGTGCTTCTGTGCTCCACAACCTCCCTGGGCAGCCTGTGCCAGTGTCTCCTCACCCTCACTCTAAAGAATTTCTTCCTAATCTCCAGTCCAAACCTGCCCTCCTCAAGCTTCAATCCATTCCCTCTCATCCTATCTGTGAAAAGTCCCTCCCCAGTTTTCTGTAGGCTCCTTTCAGCTACTGAGAGATACAGATGAGCCATGGCAATAGATCTGAACACAAGGAAGTTGCTAATTTGGTCACAAGTGTTTAGTTTTTACAGATGTAAGGTAGCAGGAAGGGCTGGGACCTGGAATCCATGTGTCTGTGTGTTGTGGTGTAGCAGAACTTGGCTGTGAGATGGTTTGACCTAGGAAGAGAAAAATGTGGAGGTTTCTGGCTGTGCTATCTCAAAACTAGTTCACAAGGCAGCAGAAAGCCTTCAGCTCATTAAACAAGCTTGAGGGATTAGAATTCTGAAATGGCAACCTCTGAAACTATTTTCTCTGGAGATAATGCTTGAAAAAATTCCAGATTCACAGTGCTGGAAATCATTGGTTTGGAAGCTTTTGTCTTTTCCAGCCAAATAATTCATTTTAAGAAGGGGGAGGGGGGGGGAAATCTGAAGGGTTGAGTTTGAGATTGGTTTGGGTTTTTCTTGGTGTTTTGTTTTTTTTTTTTTTACTAATTGTTGTGTTCTAGCTGCAGGACATGATAGAAGGCATCTCTCTGGAATGGGAAATATGAGCTGCTTCATTTTCCATCTGAGTGTTAAATACTTAGAGGCAAACAGCCAGCTCCATACAGTGCAAATATGCTGCCTGCTGAGTTAGCAAGAATACCTAGCAGAGAATATTCGAGGAATGGTCAGAAAAACTGGAAGATAGAACAGCCCAGATGCCATACTGCATCTTCAGACCTTCATATAGCACCCCAGCAAACCTCCTTGTGTTAGCCCAGGCCTTTACTTGGAGAACTGGACAGTGTTTATTCACTCCCCAGCCTTTTTGTTTCCCTGCCAAGGCTGCCTGCGATACTTTCAGTCCCTGCCAGCCTTGTTGGTTTTTGTTCTGTGCGTGGTGCTTTGCTTCCTTGTACCAAGGCTAATCCCTTTTGAGGCAGGTGCCCAAATATGCAGCACAGCTTTAATTCTGCCAAAAAGGAAAACCCCACAAGCCAAAGCTCATCTTTCCTGTCTGTACTGATGAGGAAATCTGTTTCAAGTGACTTTTGAGCTTGCAGTGGGGCAAAAATAAAAAACAAGTAAAGATTGTTCTGGGGCTTCACACAGTGATTCCAGGAATTGGGAATGATGTTACCAAGTATCAGAGAATCATTGGGGTTGGAAAAGAGAATCTGGTGTAGAAATCTGAATGATTGTCAAGTGGTAACTACCTGGTTTGGGTTTCATCTTGCTTTCAGTTTTTATCACAGAATGGTTTAGGTCGGAAGGGGCCTTAAAGATCATCCAGTTCCAACCCCCCTGCCATGGGCAGGGACACCTCCCATCAGCACAGGCTGCTCCAGATGACATCCAACCTGATCTTGACATCCACAACCTCCCTGGACAGCCTGTTCCAGTGTCTCCTCACCCTCACTCTAAAGAATTTCTTCCTCATCTCCAGTCTCAATCTCCCCTTTTCCAGCTTCAATCCATTCCCCCTCATCCCATCACTACAGAGTCCTTGTGGCAGCTGCACGACCTCCTCCTCCTTCTGATCCATCAGACAGGATTGCTCTTCCCTTCTCTCCTTTGTATCTTTGCTAAGCTGAGCACATTGCTGATAGCATCTCTGAGGTGGGTGTTTGGAGCTGGCTCTGGCAGATAACAGCATCGATCCTTAGTGGCAGGCAGTCCTTTTGCATTTCCATGGGCAGAGACTGGCTGGAGCACTTAGCCATAGAAATGCAAAAAACTGGGAGGATGTGCTGACTGCCCCTCAGTCTTGGGAGAAAACTTAGCACTTCAGAACATATTTTCAGTGGTCTTTTTTTTTTTTTTTTTTTTTTCATATAAAGCAGCTGAGATGCACAAGAAAGGAGTGATTGTACCCCGGGATAAATAATTCCCTCTTGTGTGATAGTTCTGATTGCTCTCCACTGATGTAACTCAGACCAGATGTGTTTGCCTACTAACTGGGAATTGCTGTGGCTGGGCACTGGTCTCTTTCATGCAGCTGTTCTTCAAACTGGGCAACTATATCGAAGCTTTTCTTTCTTTATTTTTTTTTTTAATCTGCTCTGAAATATTGCAGATGTCTTGAGGCTTAGTCCAACACTTTCGTGTTTTCACGTTGTGCTCTCTTGGTGTTTGTTGCTGAAGTGCTTTGCAGAAGTCATTTTAGCTGAGTTGTAGTGACGGAGCACTGCTGAAGGGGAGAGGGAGCATTGCTGAAGGGTTGGAGCATTGCTGAAGGGTTGGAGCATTGCTGAAGGGTTGGAGCAGCTCTGCTGTGGGGACAGGCTGAGGGTGCTGGGCTTGTTCAGCCTGGAGTAAAGAAGACTCTTAAGGGACCTTAGAGCTGCCTTCCAATAGCTGAAGGGATCCTACAGGAAGGCTGCAGAGAGACTTTTCATGAGGCTGTCTAGAGGCCAAGGGGGAATGGTTTGAAGCTGAGGCAGAGCAGGGTTAGACTGGAACTGAGGAAGAAGCTCTTCAGTGTGAGGGTGGTGAGAGTCTGGCACAGGCTGCCCAGGGAGGTTGTGGATGGCTCCTCCCTGGGGGAGTTCAAGGCCAGGTTGGATGAGACCTTGACCAACCCAGAGGTCCCTTCCACCCTGAAGTCACTCTGCGATTCCATGAACTCAAGGTCATTCACCTCTGAGTTTGCACTTGAGCTGTGCTGATTTCAAGGCACCCTTTGAGCTGGCATTGGGGCAGGTGACTGTGCAGGCTCTCTGCTCTAGATGGGTCTATTTTTAGTACAGATAATCTCCAGAAATGTGGTTTTTTTTCTTCAGAAGCAGCGAAAGCAACCTCTGAAGTGTTGCTCCCACAGACACACTTCCGCCACCTACACCTTCGTCTGCAAGCTGCTTGTACTTTGTTCTGGGCTTGAGCCTTCAGTCCTCATAGCCTTGCAAACCTTTCTTGTGTGATCCTTGATGGCTCAGTCTTGCACACACAGAGTCATAGAATGACAGGGCTTGGAAAGGACCTCTAGAGATCATCCAGCCCGACCCCCCCCCAACTCAGAGGGGATTGCACANTGAAGGGATCCTACAGGAAGGCTGCAGAGAGACTTTTCATGAGGCTGTCTAGAGGCCAAGGGGGAATGGTTTGAAGCTGAGGCAGAGCAGGGTTAGACTGGAACTGAGGAAGAAGCTCTTCAGTGTGAGGGTGGTGAGAGTCTGGCACAGGCTGCCCAGGGAGGTTGTGGATGGCTCCTCCCTGGGGGAGTTCAAGGCCAGGTTGGATGAGACCTTGACCAACCCAGAGGTCCCTTCCACCCTGAAGTCACTCTGCGATTCCATGAACTCAAGGTCATTCACCTCTGAGTTTGCACTTGAGCTGTGCTGATTTCAAGGCACCCTTTGAGCTGGCATTGGGGCAGGTGACTGTGCAGGCTCTCTGCTCTAGATGGGTCTATTTTTAGTACAGATAATCTCCAGAAATGTGGTTTTTTTTCTTCAGAAGCAGCGAAAGCAACCTCTGAAGTGTTGCTCCCACAGACACACTTCCGCCACCTACACCTTCGTCTGCAAGCTGCTTGTACTTTGTTCTGGGCTTGAGCCTTCAGTCCTCATAGCCTTGCAAACCTTTCTTGTGTGATCCTTGATGGCTCAGTCTTGCACACACAGAGTCATAGAATGACAGGGCTTGGAAAGGACCTCTAGAGATCATCCAGCCCGACCCCCCCCCAACTCAGAGGGGATTGCACAGGTATCCAGGTGGGTTTGGAATGGCTCCAGAGATGGAGATTTCACCACCTCTCTGGACAGCTTGGTCCAGTTCTCCAGCATCAAAGTAGAGAAGTTCCTCCTCATCTTTACAGGGAGATTCTTGTGTTCAAGCTTGTGCCTGTTACCCCTTGTCCTGTCACTGGGCAGCACCGAAGACTGCCTGGTCCCATCCTCCTGCCACCCACCCTTGAAGTATTGATCAGCATTGATGAGATCCTCTCAGTCTTAAGGCTAAAAAGCCCCAAGTCCCTCAGCCTTTCTTCAGAAGAGAGGTGCTCTAGGCCCTTCAGCATCTTTATAACCCTTTGCTGTACCTTCTCCAGCAGTTCCTTTTCCTTCTTAAACTGGGAAGTCCAGAGCTGGGCCCAATACTCCAGATGAGGCCTCACCAGGGCAGATATAGGATAAGGAGAACTTCCTTTGACCTGCTGGCCACACTTGCAGGTTCATTTTATGCTCACAACCCAAATCTAGGTGAGCTTCCAAAATGGCTTTATTTCCATTTTAATCAAATCCTGTATTGCTCCCTTTGGACTGTGGCTGAAATTCAAGTCAGTGAGCCTAAGCTTCTAAAAGGGGAGGCAAAAATAAAGCCACCCAAGTGCTGCTTCCTCAAATTTGGGGTTAGAAATTTAAAGGGGGGGAAAAAAATGGAATAAACTCTCAGTTAATATTGTTGAGCAGTTTTTCAACTGCTGTCTCTCCAAAAAGTGCTGTGGTGATGGTTTGAATTCTCTCAGCAGAACTTTGCTTCAGCAGCTGTTAGTTAGGTTGTTCAGTAATGTTGTTAGAAAGTTGTGGGTCCCCTGAGGGTAGCTGGAGCTGTAGTCAGAGTGAAAGCTAAGTTCCTGACTCTGCAGAGTGAAGTGGTTTTGAAGACCAAATAGCTATGAGAGCTCCCAAATAAGCCCCTTTGTTGTTTGGTTTTATTTGAAGTGGTTTGGTAGAGCAGTCCTTAAATGAGCAGAGGCAAAGTGTTGGTGTGGGCTATGTGCATAGAGTGCTGTGGCATTCACTAAGCAGGTTCCAGAGGGAAAGTTTCCTGCTCAAGACAACTTTTTTTGGCCTTTTTTGGCCATCTAGCAGCATTCTGAAAGCCTTCCTGACAAGTATGAGCCTGTGTGTGCTCAGGTGGGAAGGCCACCAGCATCCTGGCCTGCATCAGCAATGGTGTGGCCAGCAAGAGTAGGGCAGTGATCATCCCTCTGTACTCAGCACTGCTCAGGCCACACCTTGAGTACTGGGGTGAGTTTGGGGCCCCTCACTCCAAGGACATTGAGGTGTTGAAGGAGGTTCAGAGAAAGGCAGCAAAGCTGGAGAAGGGTCTGGAGAACAGGCCTGGGGAGGAGCAGCTGAGGGAGCTGGGGGGGTTCAGCTTGGAGAAATGGAAACTGAGAGGACACCTCCTGGAGACTCCTGACAGGAGGCTGGAGCCAGGTGGGGTTGGTCTCTTCTCCCAAGGAACAAGTGACAGGAGAAGAGGAAATGGCCTCAAGCTGCACCAGGGGAGGTTTAGGCTGAACATTAGATAAAATCAGATAAACTCTTTTGGGGCAGAAATTGTTCCTCCTATCCAACCTAATCCTTCTTTAAGTCCAACCATCAACCCCACACCACCAGGGCCCTTCAGCCCTGTCCCCAGGTGTCATATCCACAGCTTTCTTAACCACCTCCAGGGATGGGGACTCCACCACCTCCCTGGGCAGCCTGTGCCAATGCCTGACCACTCCTGCAGGACAGAAATTGTTCCTCAGGTCCAACCTAAACCTCTCCCTCTGCAGTTTCAGGCCATTTCCTCTCATTCTGTCACTTCCTGCTTGGGAGAACAAACCCAGGTCAGGCCTATTCTCTGTCCTCTAGTCATGGTGTGTCCCTTAGTCTTTGTCCTTAGTTGTCCTCTCTTGTACCCTCTAATCCCAGGCTCAGCCCTGAGCATGCTGCTTGCTCAGGAGTTCCAATCCACTTCTGATTTGATCTGCACAGCCCAAACTCTTGGCTTGATGTTGCAAGGCTGTGCTAACCAAAATGCAGTTGTCCTGGTGACAACCAGATGCGAGGGCTTGATTGCAGCTATTCAGCAGGCACCACCTGGCTTTTGATTTTTATTTTCTCTGCTTCTTTTTGCAAAAGGTAGTTAGCAGTGGCCTGGTGAAATTCCAGCTTGGATAACTAACTGCAAGTGAAATTGAGATGGGCAAATGTAATATTGTTTGGCTGCTGCATTGAGGAGCTGGGGGAAGGGAGAAGGAGACTAAGGGCCTTAAGTCACAAGGTTGTGTGAGGGATATCTGAGGTGGAAATGAGCAGGGGACGTAGTGTTCTTAATCTGATTTGCTGCTGAGAGTCCAAAGTGTCTCCACTGAAGTTCTTCAGACATGTCTCCATTAATGGAATATCATTTGGAGTGGGTCCTCTTCTTGGGTGAGAATGGGATCCTGTTGTGAGGCACAGAAGGAGAATCACAGAATGGCTCAGGTTGGAAGGGGCCTCAGATTATCTACTCCAACCTCTCTGACATGGGTAGGGACACTTCTCAACTAGACTTGGTTGTTCCAGGCCTCATCCAGCCTTGAACACCCCCAGGCAGGAGGCAGCCACAACCTCCCTGGGCAGCCTGTGCCAGAGTCTCACCACTCCCACAATGAAGAACTTCTTCCTCAGCTCCAGTCTAACCCTGCTCTCCCTCAGCTTCAAACCATTCCTCCTTGTTCTCTCTCTAGACACCCTCAGGAAAAGTATCTCTGCAGCCTTCCTGCAGGTTCCTTTCAAGAACTAGAAAGGGGCTACAGGAGAGCTGGGGAGGGACATCTTACAAGGGCTTGTAGTGATAGGACAAGAGGAGATGCATTTGGAAGAGGGGAAATTGAGACTGGAGATTAGGAAGAAGTTCTTCCCAGTGAGTGGTGAGACACTGGCACAGGTTGCACAGGGAGGTTGTGGATGCCTCCTCCCTGGAGGTGTTCAAGGCCAGGCTGGATGAGGTCTTGAGCAACCTGTGCTAGTGGGAGGTGTCCTTGCCCATGGCAGGGGAGTTAGAACTGAATGATCTTTGTTGTCCCTTCCAACCCAAACCATTTTATGACTCTTTGAAGCTCAGAAGAATTTGTTGCTGACTTTCCTGATGTTTCTTTAACTGACTTTGTTTTCTCTGTTGTTTTTTATAGATAAAATGTTCAACAGTTCCTTGGCAACTTTCTCCAGAAGAATAATTCCTACTGCTCTGCTCTTGCCATAATCCCAGAATTCTGTGACCTACACCTCAGTGCTAACCACCAGCAGAGAGTCCTATTTTTGTTCATTCTGTGTAGATGGAACCAGGCATCGTTCTCGAGAGTCCATCCTGAGTTCAAGCTGCTTACTTGCTCTTTGGTTTTGTTTTGGTATTTTTTTTTTTCTTTTTTTCTTGGGATTAAAGGTGCTCCATGAATCAGGGCCTCCCAAATGACTCAACCAGCCAATTCTTGCCAACAGTTGGTTGAAAACTGTGCCACGCATGTAGCAGGGATGGCACAAGAGGACAGTTGCCGTGGTCAAGTGCCAGCCACGTTTTATCACGGTGCCAGCCAGGAACTTGATCTGTCCACCAAAGTGTACAAGAGAGAGTCAGGAAGCCCTTACTCGGTGTTGGTGGACAGCAAAGTGAGTAAACCACATCTCCATGAAAGAGAGGAGCAGCCATATTTCAGGGAGAACAGATCAGTGGGAGAGGTCCGGGCTGTGAAAGAAGATAGAGAAAACTCTGACGACTCTGAGGAGGAAGAAGAGGAGGAAGATGAAGTGACTTACAAAAGGGAGCAGATTATAGTAGAGGTAAACCTTAACAACCAAACATTAAATGTATCAAAAGGGGAGAAGGGTGTCTCCTCCCAGTCCAAAGAGACTGCTGTTCTTAAGACCAGCAGTGAGGAAGAGGAGGGTGACAGTGGGGACGATGACACTGAAGACAGTGATGATTATGAGCAAATTGAGAGGCAGAAGAAAAAAGAGAAAAGAGTGGAAAAAGTTAGTGTTGCACAAAGGAGAACGAGGAGAGCTGCATCTGCTGCAGCAGCCACAACTTCCCCACCACCCAGAACTACAAGGGGTCGTAGAAAGAGTGTGGAGCCCCCCAAGCGTAAGAAGAAAGCTGCAAAGGAGCCCAAGGCACCTGTGCAGAAATCAAAGTGTGAAGAGAAGGAGACTTTAACCTGTGAGAAGTGCCCCAGGGTGTTTAACACACGCTGGTACCTGGAGAAGCACATGAACGTCACTCACAGGCGCATGCAGATCTGCGACAAATGTGGGAAGAAATTTGTTCTAGAAAGTGAGCTGTCCCTTCACCAGCAAACTGACTGTGAAAAAAATATCCAGGTAGGTTGGCTCACCTGCTTGCCCAGATTTCCACACCTTCTGTTGTGCCCCTGGATCATGCCTGGTGGACACTTCAGAGGGGGAAATCTTAATGCGCAGACCAGGTCCTGACCTGAGATCCTGTCTCTGCCTGTCAGCACTTTCGGTGGCTTCCAAAAGAAGTAGGGAACTGAGTCTACAACTGCTTTAGTAGAGTTACTTTAGTAGCTTAACTGCTAGTTGGGGAATTGCAGAAGGGTTTGGATTGGAAGGGCCCTTCAGGACCATCTAGTTCAAATCCCTCCTGCCGTGGACAGGGATCCCTCCTGCTAGACCAGCTTGCTCAAGGCCCTCTCCAACCTGGCTTTCAACACTTGGAGCCTCCACAGCTTCTCTGGGCAACCTGTTTCAGTGCCTCACCACCCTCCTGGGGAAGAATTTCTTCCTAATGTCCAATCTGAATTGAGTTTCTTCCAGTTTGAAGCCATCAGCCCTCATCCTGACACTCCATGCCTTTGTAACAAGCAAAAAGCTGCTTTCATCTCAGACTCCACAGTGAGCTGCCCAAACCCAAGTGCATTTGCAGTGAAGTTCTTGGTCAGGATTAACCTTGCTCCTTCAGGTGCTGAGCACCTGCAGCTCTCACTAACTTGAAAGTTCAAAGTGTTTCAGTGTCCTGAAACTGTCACAGAGTATGTCCAGGGAGGGTTTCATGGCAGAACAGAATTACAGCACTCTGCTGGAATCAGAAAGCTGTAAACCAGCAGCAAGGCAAGCAGGTGAGGAAGCAGCTGGTGAAGGCAGGGTTTGAACTTGGGTTAAAATGTGAACTTCTGAAATCCTCCTGAGAGAATTCTATAGGTGGAATTTAGAGGAGTGTCCATGTGGGGGTGACCAGCAGGTTGAGGGAGGAGAGGATTCTGCTCCTCTACTTTCATTACACCCTACCTGCAGTGTGGAGTCCAGCTCAGGAGCCCCCAACACAAGGAGGGCATGGAAGTGTATGAGCAGGTCCAGAGGAGGACACAAAGATGATCCAAGGGCTGAAGCACCTCTCCTATGGGGAAAGGCTGAGAGAGTTGGGGGTTTTCAGCCTGGAGAAGAGAAAGCTCCAGGGAGACCTTAGAGCAGGCTTCCAGTGTTTGAAGTGGGCTATAGGAGAGTTGGAGAGGGCCTTGTTGCAAAGGCATGGAGTGACAGGATGAGGGCTGATGGCTTCAAACTGGAAGCAGCTCAATTCAGATAGGGCATTAGTTTAAAAAAATCTTCCCCAGGAGGGTGGTGAGGCACTGGAACAGGTTGCCCAGAGCAGCTGTGGAGGCTCCAAGTGTTGAAAGCCAGGTTGGATGGGGCCTTGAGCAAGCTGGTCTAGTGGGAGGTGTCTCTGTCCATGGCAGGGTGGTTGGAACTAGATGTTCTTGGAGGTCCCTTCCAACCCATTCTCTGAAGTGCATGAATTCAGTGACTAACTCTGTTCCTGAGCCTGCCCTTTGCCCAGTGTAACCAGCTCAGAAAACCTCACAGCTACCAGAGCCATCTGGGGGCTTTCTCACCAGAACCTTTGCAGCTTTTCACCTTCTGTTGGAATTAGAACCATTTGAAAGTTGAAAGTTGTGGAAAGAGTTTCAAGAGTTTCTGATTCATCTGTGGTTTGTCCTTTGCTCATAGGCATCTGTGTTCTCCTGCAAGTGGGAGCACTCTTGGTTTAGCTGCCCACTGGAACATGCTCTTCTTTTGGACCTTATTAAACCAGCCACAGTGTTGCCATCTCCTTCTGAAACAATCCAGCCCCAAAGCAGCTTGAGTTCCATTTCTTTATGTCTCTTTTTTTCCTGCAGCTTGAAATGTTGAGAGGGTTTTTTTATAGGGCAAGAAGTTGGGAGGTTGGTTTTTAATCTGTCCAATGGGGTTTTTTTAGCAGAAAGATTTAAGGTTCTGTTTGTTAGCTAAACTGAACTGGAGTTGAATTCCCACTGTGTGGGAGACAGAGGAAATATTTCTTGTGATTTCTTTGTGCTCTCAGGCTCCAGTGTAGCTCTGTGTAATGCTCTGCTGTTTTTCCTTATGTTTCAGCTCACAGGAGGAAGACTGAAGGAAGGAGTCAATAGAATGAGGCTTGAGTGTAGTTAGTGAAATACAGAAGCAGTTCAGTATTGGCTTACAGGTGTGGGGTTCAGGGCTTGGGGTGCTGTGGGGTTCAGTGCTTCCCAAGTTTGCTGTCAAACATTTCAATGTAAATTTAAGGAATGTTTTATCATCATGGAATGTTAGAATGGCTTAAGTTGGAGGGCACCTCAGAGATGATCTACTCTAACCTCCCTGCCACGGGCAGAGACACCTCTCAACTAGATTTAGCTGCTCAATGCTTCATCCAACCTGGCCTTGACCCCCAGGCAGGAGGCAGCCACAGCCTCCCTGGGCAGCCTGTTCCAGACTCTCACCATCCCCACAATGAAGAACTTCTTCCTCAGCTCCACTCTCACCCTGCTCTGCCCCAGCTTCAAGCCATTCCTCCTTGACATGTCTCTAGACACCCTCAGAAGTCTCTCTGCAGCCTTCCTGCAGGCTCCCTTCAGGCACTGGCAGCAGCTCTGAGCTCCCCCTGGAGCCTTCTCTTCTCCAGGCTGCACCCCCCCAGCTCCCTCAGCCTGTGCTCACAGCAGAGCTGCTCCAGCCCTGGCAGCATCTTTGTGGCCTCCTCTGGCCTCACTCCATCAGCTTTGTGTCCTCCTCCTGCTGGGGACACCAGAACTGGAGGCAGCATTTGAGGTGGGGTCTCAGGAGAGCAGAGTTAAAGGGGCAGAATCCCCTCTCTGGGCCATGCACCTCCTTGTGAGGGTTGCCATTTCTCTGTCCAAAAGAGAGATAGGGAGAGAAGAAGTCATAGAAATTGTGATTTGTATCCAGGCCCTGAAAAATCAGCTCCAGAAACTCTCCCAAGTATTTCTAGCTCCAGAAGCACTGTTCTAGTCCTCTCTCCAGGGTCTCAGTCTGAGCAGCCACTCACTTTTGTCTCTCCTGACATTTGGGATGTGTTTCACAGCTGCCTGCTCATTTGGTTTTATGACACTTGGCCGAAGGAGTTGAGAGGCTGTGAAAGCTTTGCATGGAAGCAGGCTTTAAAGGGAGGAAAAAGAAAATGTTTCATGATCTACCTGGTACTGATAAACACAGCTGGCTCCTCTCTGGCTTTTTCAACCTAAGTGCTGGAATATATTTGGTTTTCCAGGTAATTTCTTGGTTTCATCCTTTGCAAATTAGCACCTTGACAGAACTGCTGCTGTCACCTTGGACTATGCATGGTAGCTCTCAGTATTAATTCTCAACATTAGTCCTCAATTACTTGCTGCTGATCTGCAATTAAATTGTAGACTGATCACTTCAAGGGCTCTCCTGACCTTAAGCCAAAGGAATTTTCATCATCCCTTAGCACTGCTTTTACTCTCTAGGTTGTTTTATTGTTTTGGGTTTTTTCTCCCTTCAAAGGGTTACAATTTGTTCCTCAAATGCCTCCAAGGAGGCAGAGCCTGCCCTTGGAGTCAGCACAGTGAGAGGTTCACCAGAATTCCCAAGCCTGCAGAGATTCAAGCAGTGTGGAAGCAGCTTGGCTTGGTTCTTCTCTGCACAAACAACTCCTGTTGGCAGAAGGCATGGAATTGGGAGGCTCTGCAGTCCACAGCTCACAGCCCTCTGAGGGAGGGAAAGTAATGGATGGGCTGAAAAGTAGGAAGATGATCCCAAACATCCCAACAGCTCACCAAAACCAAGCCACAATTCCTTCCTCTTCACTTCACAGCCAGCCATGACTTGGTGTCTTCATGATGTGTCTGCTGTCAAGTTTTACGGCTCAGATTATTCTGGAATGTTGGAAGTTGTACAAGGATTTTAAAATCAAATCTTTAGCAAGAACTACTGGGGTGGGGTGGGGGGGAAGAAAAAAAAAAGATGCTGCAAAGCTGTGGATCCTGCTCATCACTGACATGCTGGATGCTGTCTGGGAGGAGATCAAAACATTGGGTCCATGTTGTCCTTTTAGACCTGCTGTGCTACTGAGACATATAAATGAAGAGGCAGAAGATGGAAGATGAAGGTGACAGCTGGCTGCATGAGCTGTGAACCAGGCTCTCCTCGTGAGCAAGAGCTGCAAGGTGGAAGCTGTCTGCTGTACACAGCTGAAAGGACAAGAGAGCTTTGCCTAGTTAGAGCTGGAGTTTGAGAGTCACAGCACCCCTGTGGAAGCAGCTGGGTTGAAAGCAGCTTGGTGGTGTTGGCCTCCTCCAGCTCTGTTGGCTTCTTCCCACGATCAGCAGCATCTGTGCCTGCCATGAAGCTGTGGAATCATGGAGTGGTTCGGGCTGGAAGAGGCCTCTGAAGGTCATCCAGTCCAACCACCCTGCAGTCAGCAGGGACATCTAGGGATGGGGCATCTCCCACCTCTCTGGGCAGCCTGGGCCAGGTTCTCCTGTGTTAACTCCTGGAGGGCTGCATCCAGCTGCTGTGTTTTGGCAGTAAGGTGGTGCAGTGGCTGTGGTGCTCTTCAGGTGGCACCCAAAGGCAGCGTTGTCCACACCCTCTCTAATCCTGCTTGGTTTGCCTTTTCTGAGGGGAATTGTTTCCCAGTAGAGAGGAGCTGATGACACTCTGAGGTAGTTTACAGGTTTTGACTCGTTTTGGGGGTTTCTTTGTATCATCTGAGAGGAAGCCACATGGCTGAACTCCCCAAATTCCCATCCCTGAACCGTATCTAACTTCCACTTCCTTCTCTTCTTTTATCCCTTTCCCCCCAGTGCGTTTCCTGTAACAAATCCTTCAAGAAGCTCTGGTCCCTCCATGAACATATCAAGATCATCCATGGATATGCAGAGAAGAAGTTCTCATGTGAGATTTGTGAAAAGAAGTTCTACACCATGGCCCACGTGCGGAAACATATGGTTGGTGAGTAAGTGATCACTGCTGCTGCTGCCTCCTGCTGTGCCTCTGCTGCTCAGCTCCCTCTCGCTGGCTGCAAGAAGGAAACGTTCAGGCAATTTGGGTTGTTTGGAGCTTTGTCCTCAGCAAAATGTTCCAGTCTGTAGTACTGGGGAGAGAGTAAAATGTGTGGAGGGGAGTGGAGGCCTAATACCTCTGTCTGTGTGTGTGGCTAATATCAGGGGGGCTAATAGCTGGGGGGTGAGAGCTAATATCTGTGTGGAGAGGTGGAGCTGATATCTGGGAGGGACACTAATATCTGTGTGGAGGGGTATGCTAATATCTGTGTGGAGGGGGAGTGCTAATATCTTCAGAGGGGGCTAATATCTGGGGAGGGCTGATATCTTGGGGTGCCAATATCTGTGTGGAAGGGGCTGCTAATATCTGTGTGTGTAGTTGTTAGCCATAGTAACCATTTTCCTGCTCAGCTGGAGGGGCAGGGGGGGATGGTTAAGGCCTGGTTTGTCTTGGAATGCAGGACTCCTGAGCCTGTCCTGTTGTGTTGCAGCACACACAAAGGATATGCCATTTACATGTGAAACCTGTGGAAAATCCTTCAAACGAAGCATGTCCCTCAAAGTCCATTCCCTGCAGCACTCTGGAGAGAAGCCTTTCAGGTGTGAGGTGAGGCAGCAACTCTTCATCTGTTTTGATGGTTATAGCCATCAAGCTGCTGTGGGTGCCCTGCTGGAGCAGAGGACTTGGACTGATGATGTCCAGAGGTCCTCACCAGGCTGGGATTGTGCACTGAGCACCCACTGCAGAAAGATTTGAATCTTTGTTTTCCCTCAGTGTTCTCAGCAGAGCCCAATGCAAATTCTGTTAACTTTCCTTCTCTGCCTGATAACTTGAAACAGATCAAAGTGCTGACACTGAAAACACACAAACCTTTTGTCCTCGTTGCAAATCATA